>JBBPQE010000028.1:0-100251 GCA_038092335.1 Boletus vinaceobasis
CGTACGGAGCCATTCGAATACCCAGAGTGGCAAATGCGTGTGTTGCACATGGTTGCACACTCATTTTGCTGGACTTCGAAATCGTTTTCCATGACTACAGTACGTCAGGTATAAGGAGTATCGAGGCCTACCTGCACTAGTGCCCCTTACCTGCGCTGCGGCTTTACAAGTGTAACATGTTGCTCAGGACGGAGCGGAAACCTTGTTGCGTTACGGTATCCGTCCGTCTCTCGGGATTGAAAACGTCGAAACGTTGACGTTGGACCCTTGCGCTAAATGTCGCCCCTCTATCTGGAAGGCACGAATCACAAGGTCCCCGCGTTGGCACGATGCGCGCACATTAAAACCGCGACTCGTCGACTCATCCGAACCTTGCAACCGCAGACCCTTCGCAAGTGGTGTACGTCCGGCAGGGAGTCCGCCCTAAATCCATATCGCACGCATTCGCAGACCGGGAGGCAGAGGGTGAAAACTACGAGACGGAGTGAAAATATAACGAACTTTGTCGGGAACATGTTCATGAACCTGTGCAACTGAATGAGCTGATCAGTCCTGTGTGAAATTCTGTAGTACCGTGAGACTTGGGTGACAGTGTTGTCAATTGTCGACAAGCCCTCTGTGCAACCATGGAATCATAGACCCATGCATGCATAGCTGGGATCATGAACGTATTTGCGATACTCACATTTCTACGGCATACCTGTGCCAAAAAATTGTTTCCTCGACGTCAGTCCCAGCCAGCCCCGGAGGTCTCGATGCGAATGGCTCGGAATGAGTTACCAGGGTCACCGGTTGCTCGGGTTTCCGGCAACCACGCATCCGAAACGAACCTAGTAAAGCTACACTGACGAGATCGCCACTTTGGTGCACACTACTATTCTTTCAACTTATTCCACAACAATCCTCCGATACATCGAAGCGCTCACATCAAACAAGAGGCTGGTGGATGATCGGACAGCACCCGGTTCGCATAGTACATATCGCCATGGTACTTGCAGGCTAAGGCCGAAGAAAGGGCGAACGCGACATTTAAATAGCGCCTTCAAGTCCTGGAATCAGTAGTGTTTCGTGGTGGTCCCTATCATGCCATGATTCAATTGCTGTTCGTCTTTCTCTATCTTGTCCAGGTCGTCCAAGCAAACTGCACCATTATTACGAGCTCTGGTTGTCTGCTGCTCTATGCTATATCATGCAGTGCCTTGGGTATATTGGGGCACTGCGGGATGACCTTGTTGATTTGCCAGATAGTTCATTCTGGTGTTCCCGACTTCAAGAGCGAGTGGGCCGAGGTCTTGCATGGAAAGGTATTCTTCATCCTTGGGACCTTTTTCTTCCCAGAGGCAGTGGTCGCAATAGCCGCTAAGCAATGATGGGATGCTCGTGACAAAGTGATAAAGTTTCGTGGTATGTTCTCATCGACAGTGGATACGCCTCTTTGATATATCTGACAAATTTCGGGACCGAATTTTCAGAAAAGAAGTATGAATGGTTCACGATGCGCAGCTACTCGACAGAAATGAATGGCTTTCTTCATTGTGACATCGAAGGTAATCGACGCACGCTTCGTTCCATCCAATTCCTAGAGAATCGCGAGGCGGGGAAAATAGCAAATTCGGTCATTACGGTGAAGGAGATTAGGGCCAGATACAAATCAAATGCGCTAGGAAAGGCTATCTTCACCCCTCAAGCTTGGACTCTTTTGGTTTATGCTACACGTTTATGTCCGTACTTCGCACGGTCTCGCAGTCACACTGGTCGAACTGGACACGCTTTGCATGGCTGTACTCACACTTCTGGCCGGTTTCTTCTGGTGGGACAGGCCACTCCGGCCCAAATCCTCCTGTATTTTCTATTCGCCACAGCAGGTGGGTCTGTATTGCCAAACAGTCTCGGTCTTGTGAGTGTTTTATTCAACGGTGGGAGCCATACTGAGATGACTGCATTGTAACGTGCATGGAAGTCTGAGCCCAGCTGTCTGTATACGCTAACGGCCCCCTTCGTCCGCACATGGAAAACACACCGGGAACCGACCACTGGTGAGGAAAAGACAATACTACTGGTCACAGATGTTCGTATCTGGTGGATTTATTTTCTATCGATAACTGAACGATCTCAATGATTAAGACAGCACTATTCATTATGTTGGGGGAACACTGACAGCTATATTCGGAAACATGGACGGCCATAATGTCAGGCACGTTGCATTTTGTGTCACTTGGGTGGTCCTTGGCGCTAGCTACACCTGACAGCACGGAACTTTGACTTGCCAACGAAGACTGAAATGATTATATGGCGTGTTGCATCACTTGTCCTGTCGTCCTATCTTGTGCTCTGCATGATCGAGTGCCACTTTCGGTTCAGACGGAGGAGCGGGCAATGGTGTTATTCGGTGTCCTTGCCTGTGCCTGTATGCTCGCTCGGCATAACGTTACCGTCTGTTGACGGTTTGCCTCATAGACGGCTGGGTCCAAGGCTAGCTCCTAACTCGCATGAAGGTGACTCGACCTTGGTCGGCCACGTCTGGGGATATCTGGTCACACATGTTCAACACGTCCACGTACGGTGCACCGACGGCTCGGAGAAACATGATGTGGCACATGATAACTGTACTGTACATTCGTCCATTCTCGTCTCCACTTTCCATCCTCGTCTCCAATCTCGCATCAAGGTAAAGCCACCTCCCACACCCTGACGCACCCATCTGCACCCCCGCTCACTACCCTCCCCTTGCCTTTCCCATCTGCCTTGCCACCCACGCTGATATCCCCCTCCCTAGCGGGAAGCCAAGACACGAACGCCCCGCCCATCGGGGCAGCCCCCGGCACATGCGTGTACCGCGAAAATGGCGGCTGAAGGGTGTACACGTAGACGTGCGTGTCGAGCGAGGTCGAAACGAGGTATGCCGAGGGTGCCGTCGTCTGCGTCGCGGTGGGGCTAAGGAAGGCCGAAAAGGCAAGAGAGGTGATGCGGGCCGTGTGGTGCGTCCATTTGTCGGTACGTTTCTGTGTGAGAGGGTTGAGAGAGAAGAAGGAAGAAGGTGAGGGACGTACCTCTGCGGTGTGGCCGTCCAAGAGAACGATCTTGCCGACGGACTAATCCAGAACGATCCAAGCCCGAGTCAGTCAGCGACCCAAACCAGAGAGAAACAAGAAATAGAAATAGCAAAAAATAAAAATAAAAGTACACAAAAAGGGGGGAGGGCAAGGAAGGAATGGGGAGAAATGAAAACAAACGCACGTCGCCGGCAGCGATAAACGCCCCGTCCGCCGAAACCGCCACCGTCGTGATCTGGCCTCTCGCACCCACCCGCTCCGACGTGGCCTTTTCGACGAGGGTGGATGCGCGCCCATCCCAGGTATACACGTGTACCTTGTTGTCGTCCTAGCTCCCGTCCGTCGCCAGCATCAGTTCCCGAGGTGTATCGTACGCCATGACGTGACGCGACTAGAGACAGACGTACCTCACCGCCTACCACAACGAACGTACCTGACGCAGCGATCGAGATTGCTTTGTACGTCGGCTGCAGGGTATACACTGCCTGGTTGTGCCGCACCGCCTGGACCATGGTCTTTCCCGCCTTCTCGGCGGAGACGACAAACAACGTCTCATCTGCCGTGCTCGCGAGCGATACCGGCTGGCCGCCAAGGGGGAGCGTCGCTTGTCTGTTACGTTCAATCCGATTCAGTTCGATTTTTTTTTAATTAGGAATCCGTGAGCCCTGTTTGCCAGTGTGCGCAAAGGAAAGATGAGGAGGAAAAAGGCGCACGTAAACCCAGCCGCCGGATCGACCTCCCTCAGTTTATCGTCGAACCCGGCGGAATATACCTGTCCACCGACGCCCGCCGTCAAGCCGGACACGAGGTTCGTGTGGCCCTCGCCCTGGACTTTGACGGAGCCCCCCCCCTCAGCTGATGCGGTGTCGTACCGGAACACACGTCCGTCCGCGGTCCCGACAAAGAACGTACCGCTGCCGGATTTCCCGAGTGTACCCGAGGTAACCGATTTTTGAGGCGCCTAATATGGGAAGCAGTTAGCAAGCGACTCGGACGTCAGAGACGAGCTTCCCTCGACATGGAGGTGACGATGGGAGGCATACCTGGATGACCCGTGTGACCTTGCCATTGCCCTCGCGCACGTCGACGATTCCGAGTTCCCCACCCATGGAGAGCGAAACGATTTCATGTGAGTTCACCCAGACGTTTCCGACTTGTTGGTTCGGGACGCCCTTTTCGAACGACCACGTCGTCACATTCTTTTGTATGCTGGTATCCCCTGTGGTCCGATGCGGACAAGATCACAGGTTAGATAAAACGCTACAAAGGAGGAAAGGCAAAGACGCGCTCACACAGCTTAACGGTATTGTCCATAGACGACGTGATGAAATGATCGCTGGCTGGACTCCATGAACACGCCATCTACATCATGTTTCATGTGTCGTATGTCATCCTAAACGTCTCACGTTCATGATGGGGATGAAGCGGGACGTACGATGCTACCCTTGTGAGGGCTGTCCACGACGTCTGCAATCTTATCCCCACTCTCCCCATTATACAAGACAATTTTGAAATCAGATCCAACGCTGACAAAGTGGTCTCCGCTAGGTGCGTATTTGATGTCTTGCACGAACTTGGTGTGTTCTCGGATCGTCTGTCGTCACATGACGACAGCATACATCATCATTCAATCAACTATCCGAACAATCTGTGTTGACGCACCTTGACATACTTGAAGGGGGGGCCTTGGAGATGACTGCTCAAGATCAAAGGATAGGTAAACGGGGGAGCAGGCGTACCTTGGTGGAAATTGATCAAACCGGCATCATCCGCGGTAACCGCGCGGTAGGGCCGTTTCGGGCGAATAGACACCGCATTGATAACCTATGTCGAGAGAAAAAGACATACGCACTCCAAACGTGCCCGTAGACGAAAGGACAGCAGACCTTGGAATGGCCCGTGATCTCCCCTGTGGACGCCCCCGTGTTGCGTAAAAAGGCGTGTGCGAATCTTCAAGTCATTCCAAGGAAACACACGAAGAGCAAATCAATGAACACAAAAAAACAAATAGGCACGTGTTGGGGGAACGTAGACGTACTTTTCTCGTCCATCTCCGGCGGTTATGATCCGCTCGCTGTCCGCGTCCCACGCGAGATCATTGCTGCGTACGGCATGACGAGGGGTTCAGATGGATGGACTGGGATTGACAACCACCGAACGCGCGACGAAACTTTCGACTCACATGCGCCCGGTTAAGACCTTGTACTCCCCAGCGACGGTTTGGTCCTCCTTGATCGTATCCCAGATCTTCACTAGCGACGCAGGCGATGGCGGAGCAGGGCAAGGCGTTTCAGCGAGGAAAGAAGACGCAGGTATTAGTTACCGAGTCCCGACTCATCGGGTGGAGTGAGATGGATGCGTACCGAGTCCAGACACATCCGCTGAGGCGCAGTAGAACCCAGACGGTGAGAACCGCGCGACAGTCGTCTCCTTGGCATGCCCCGTAAACGACGTGCTCAATCCCGGATGCTGTCGTTATGTGTGACCCATTGAATGAACGGCGTTGACCAGGGTTTGGGTTCTGAGCCAGACACGAAACCCACCTTAAAATCGAGGACCTCGAAACGTGTGTGAGATTCGTGTAATCGTCTGGGGAACCAGGGCACGGGATGGGGCTTACAATCACACGGCGTCCGCTGGTATAGATGATCTTATCGGACCCTTTGACGTTGGCTGCAGCGAGCTTCGTCGATCGACCGCGTTCCGTCCCAGGATTGCACGGATAGAGTGCCTGCCGCATGTAGCTCATTTGTGCTCCTGTGCGCTAAGAAAGCAAAGCAAGTGTCGAATGATCTGTGTCGTTTGTCGGTGTACTGGTCAGAGATCTGAAACATGCCGCGGTCGCAACTCAGGGGTATTCTATATTCGGAGTATCATCACACTACTGCTACTGCCTGGCCAGTCGCGAGAGCAGTTCATTAAAGTCGCTTAAATAATGTAACAGGACGCTTCGAACAAGAAATCCATAAAAAGAAAATGGAATAGATGGGAAGCAGAAAATGGAACAGCGGGGCCACGTTGCATCCACATGGACACAAAGCATATCTCAATCATCCACCAGTTGACATTCGTCTGAGGAATAGTTCTTCAAGGGGTCCTTCCGTAAAGCTTCAGCCTCAGACAACACAGCAATTCCCTTGCCTGCGACTTTCGGCTTCATAACTGTTTCGGGTGCAACTAATCCCATCGACGTGCTGGGAGTTTCAGGCTAATCGATTCACCCGCGATCGCAAATCGGAAGGTGATGGCCGTGTTGAGAAAGCATCTCCACATTATACAAAGAACGTAGAGCCTCACCTCATCACGGAACGGTGTAAATCTTGAAGTACAGGAAACGCCACCGTCTGGGTAGTCTGCGTCCCGAAATGGTACCACGGGAGCGTTCCTGGCAGGCGTCTTTGGTGGTAGCTTGGTCGTGGGAGGAGCCGGCATTGATTCATCTTCCGTGAATACGCCTGGACCAGGGTCCCTGTAGGGAACAATCTTGGAAGTACTCCCCATGCTGGTGCCGAATGCACTCGATCCGGAAGCCACACGGCGCGCGGGTCCCGCGTTCTTTAGTGTTGTCCCAGCAGCTTTCTGGACTTCAGGTACATTCTCCTTGACCCGTGATTTACGTGTCCCGACATCCGGATACGACATGCGTGACTCCTCCTGGGGCTCAGAGCCCAATGGGTCGACAAAGATTTGAAGACGGGAATGTGAGACTGTTCTCAACCCCGACCCGAAAACGTCACCTTGAGACGACGATGCATGACCCCGCACAAGAGGCCCAGAGGATGACGACGCCGTCACGCCCAACGCCGTACGTCTGGTGGATGATTCTGGTACAGGGGGCGGCAGCATCGCGATGCTAGACATCATCCGCTTTTGAAACTCTGTATGCTTGCTCTGCAGATGATCGAGCGGTCGGGCTTGCCTCGCGATGCCAAGTAAGAACACCGAGTCGGCATCATTCTTCCTGAATATAGAAGAGGTCCAAGTGTTATTCAACGAACGCCACCCACGATCAAGAACGCAACCTACCGTCCTTGTCGCTCGAGTATTACCGCATACTCTTCATATAAGAGGGCATGATTCGTCCCGATATCATTCGCGAGCAAGAACCTGTAGATCATTGTCTGTCTCTCGACGAAGCTCGCGTACAATATCCAGAGCTTGAGGTATTTGAGCTCCCCTCTCCATATGCAACCACGGTCATCCTTGAGCACTCTTGTCGCCTCCTCCAATAGTTCGAGGAGACCGGACTCGGCACTTTGTCCCTGGGGATAGTTTTCCACCGTCCAATTGACAAATCGGACGTATGCTTCGAGTGGATCGTCATCCTCATCTTGCAGCGCGGCCTCGACATTCAGTCGATGTCGTTTACGTGCCGAATTGAGTTGTACATCGCGTTGGGCATGTGGGGTCGTCAGAATGGCGGACAGGGTGGTGACACGCCGCCCCGACGCGAGTGGCTGGATGTTCTCTTTCGCTGCCTCCAACACTTCGATGTCGACGATGGGGGGCGCCTCCGTGAAGATGTCTTGTTCCACATTCCCTGGTTCTGCCATGCCACACAGGGTTTGTTATGGACGGTCGCAAGTGGCAGTAGCAGCGTAGTATCAATTGAATGGGTTGAATAAATGAATAAATTTATTTGGCCAACTACGCTCATTAGATAAGCTCGGGTCGTAGCACACCTCGTTAGCTCAATGAAGGGCAGAAGAATACAGGAGATGAAGAGAATCAGCTAAAGTAGTGAGGCCAAAAGAAAGATGAAGCTTGAGAATTATCAGGGGAGGAAAAATACAAGTGTGCTCGAAGCTGCTGATGATAAGTTCCCGTCAAATGACGGGCAGTACGAATAACATGCGTGTGCCAGGCCCTCAGGCCCTCTGAGATAGTATCGTGACAGGTACAGCTGGCAGCTGCAGCCAGACAACTCCATCCTCGAATAGCCGACTGGAAGCGTCCAACAGAAGGTTGCGTGACAGGCCCCAACGCCACGCAAGAGGCGAGTGACCTCTGTGGCACATCGAGGCAGACGATGGGCGGCCACAGCTGCACAGCCAGAGTGGCGACAGGCAGCACGTGAATGTCACGTGGAGACGCACGACTATGTCTCCTGGTTCCCCGCCCCCCATCACCATGGTCCGGGACCATTAGCGCCTTGCAACGTGTTTTTATTGCCACCCTTCGCGGAGCACACAACTCCAGCGGTCTCAGCCCCCATATATTCTCAGCTCGACGATAATTTTATTTAGATCCTTCGGCCGATCGGTGGAGATACGACATTCGAGAATAACGACCTACGCATCATTCGTTCGCCGTGCAACATCACACCGAAGGTCGGACCAACACATTCTCCGTCCCTCGGCACAAATACTCAACCCCACATTCTGATGGACCGTCTACGCCTCCACTGGACTTGCGGCCACCCGATCACCCGAAAAAATCTGATCACACAGTGGATATGCCAATAATGCATAGGAAATTTTTGTAATGCGTGTTACCTGTTCTTCCGAGATTGTAGCAAATGCTAAGGTGCATTATGCGACGTTGCTGTGCATTATGAGCGTATTGACTGTAATGTCGATAAGTACTGTGCTCCCCCACCTGGTGCGTTCTACATATAGACAAATCTTCCGTGGGACACTTCCAAGGTCTGAGGCCTCTCAGCCGATGCCTTCTCGACTGACCGTGGTTATTGCAAAGAATACCACGGTTGTCACCCTCGTTCCCCGATCGTTATCCAGAATAGGCAAGTGTAGTGTTTGTGGGAGGATGGAATCAAGAAACAATACGTTGCCCCACCCCGGACCTGCCCTTGGTCCGACAGAATCTCCCCAAGCCCTTGGCCTTGCGATGGATGATACATCAACTGACGCCCTTGGGGACGCCAATGTGATATCAATCATGATGCCCACCTTCCAACAATAAGAATAGCTAATGTCGGATCCCACCTTGTCCGTACCTTTCCGTGTGTACGGAGAGCCTACTAGTATGACGCAACGACATCCCACACCACTGAATCCGTGATCGCATTTGCCATCAGCCGGTTCTGGATACGGATCATGCTTTGTGTATCCCTCTCTCAGCAGGATGACCCGACATATACATACAGTCTTTGTCCCCATACTGCACCACGCCTCGATTGGGTCCTCTTCAACACCACATCGCAACCCGCGTGAGCCCGACTGCCGCATCGGTTACGAAGACGCCATCCGACTAGTCAGAGTTTAGGCATCCCTTTCTTCCTGAACACACATACAAAGTTTGTATGTACATACGTCGCCGCCCTTATACAACTTATCTCGGAACCTTAAATCACCACATGTATGATCCACACATGCATGATTCTTATCACGCGATCATCTGTCTATCCATCTTTCCATCTATATTCGCGCCCTTCATCCCAAAATGCGTGCTTACATGACAAAGGAATGGAGACCCGTTGTGCTGTGGCTCCCCTACCCTGACTTTTCCATGATGTTATTCGAGTCCCAGTTCTGATGGGAGGACGGCGGACGAAAAAGGAAATTTGTGCGCGTTTTTCCCATCCCTTGCAGTCGCTCCAAGTTTTGCCGCGCGTATACGGGCCTTGAGTGAAGCGCCATCGCATCCACCAGGTCGAGGCTGGGGAGTGGTCGCGTCGTGGTTGTGGTCGTGTTGGTTCCAACGGCATCACCGCCGGAATACCCTGCATGCCAATCACCAATTCCCTTGGCATCAGATGCCTGGACCACGTTGCACGTTCTGGGCTTGGTGGAGGTCAGGTCGATACTTGCACGGACAGAATCGGAGCATCATACCATACAACTTGAACGCTATACAAAACGTTGGCACCTCTGAATTTGGATCCGTCACATACGTACGGACGGACGCCGTGAAGTAACAAGGGTTACCAGGGCCGCCTGTGCAGCGGCAAACACCTTGCCACTTGGCGTAGTACCGAGTTGGTGCTGCACAACTAGTCATGTGTTTGTCGTCAGATCTGCCAGCGTGATGATCAGCATCAGGTACTAGCACCATGGTTATTCTTGCTGTCTTTTATAATGGTCGTCGTTGTACCTGGTCGTTCCTCGTCGGCAATGTGTGGTCAGACTTTCCGCGGATTAGACTGCTAACCAAGTTGATTCCCACGCGCTTATGCAAACCCTGTCAAAAAGAGGTTATACGACCAAGCTTTACTTAACAACACCCATTCTATCACGGATCAAATTCAAAAATCGATTGCAGCATAGTACACATTTACATCATAAGGGAAACAGGGATCAAGCATGATCCTGATCATCCTACCCTGAATTAGCAACCTATGCATGGTTTATGCTTTCTCCGCTTGATCAAATAAGAGTCCAATTTGTGGCCTTACGCCCTCCTTATGTTATCCCACCGACCGCGGTAGAAGAAAAAAAAATCGTACACGTAGGGTGGAAATGATAACTCGCTTAGCGAGGTTAATAATCTAATTGGGGGGGAGCATTGGTTACGCGGCCGACTGAGCAGGTCCGACGACCTCCTGTTTGACCTTGGATAATTTGGCGATGGTATCATCGTCCAAATCCAGGTGGGCTTTCACGAGCTCGGGTGGCGTCAACGCAAGCCACTGGTTCAGCGAAATATCCTCGAACTCGCCTAGAACCGACACAGTGAGGGAATAAGCAAAGTACGGATCTCAACAAGCATACCTGAGCGGAAAATCTCAAGGAAGAGCAAGGGCGAGTTGCCGGTGTTCTCAATGTAGTGGCCTACGATACAAGATGTGTCGGCTTGTTTGATCTGGGACAAAATTGGAAAGAGGACTAACCATACGAAGGAGGGATGTACGCGACATCACCAGCCTAAATTATCATCCTTAGTAAATCGTCTGCCAATCTCGGTCACTCATACCTGGAAGTCCATTGTCTGTGCATTGGACGACGAAGCGTAAACAGTGATGCGAGCGGTGCCGTTACTGTATGGGGAATCAGGTCAGAAACCCCCCAGTGGTAGTGTATACTTACAGGAAGAAAGTCCATTCTGGTTCCGTCGGGTGCCACTACACATGTAGTTGGGATTTTTGACCCGAGATGAATAATACGGAAATCACTCACGTGCAGTTCACTGCATCAAAGCCAGTAAGCCAAGTATTCATATATAATCCAATGGGATATACATACCGCATGCCACCAACTTCGACGACGACCTCTGCCGCACAGACTGTCACAGATGCTGGGAACAACTTGGTATCGACGACCTTGTATGAGCCTCCAGGTGCCTTTGTAGCATTCAGCTTGGACATGGGGAATGTATAGTTCAATGGAGTGTTATTTGGCACAACCATGTCGCTGTACACATCTTCGGGAGGGGGGGTACCTGAGACAAAATGAATGAATCAGAAGAGTTGATAGGGACGTGTCATGATGGCATACTAGGGAAGATGTACAGTTCCTTGCTTGGGATGTGATCGAACGCCGATATGTCGACCTGGAAGTTCTTGGCGATAACTTCCTTTGGAACATGCGACAACCAGTCCTGTACGACAGTCTATTTGGAGGATATTGAAAGACGAGGAGATTGCTTACGGTGAGCAAGAAGGTAGAATCCTCACTGAAGGAACCACTGTCGAAGATCAGAAGGAACTCGGCACCATCAGCGGTGGTATTCTTGGCCTGTATGCTATGGGGATATCCGGCAGGGAAGTACCATAAATCTCCCGGGGCCTTTTGGACCATCAGGATGGGAAAATGTATTACAGCAGGATGACATACCACATCCTGGAGGTATATTTGTCCTTGGGGAGTCAAACAGCTGACTCGCATGTTACCTGAGATCACATAGCCCCATTCACCGTCGTTGTGCCAATGCATTTCGCTACATGTCTATGAGTACGCGAGCTGCCACGGTCGTTTCACAAAGCTTACCGGATGGCGCCAACCTCTAGACGCATGTTTACGCCAGCGATTGCAGTGGCGACAGGCATATGGTTGACTGGAATGAATCAATACCTTTGTCAAAATATAGCGAATGGAGATACGAACGGTTTTGCTGGCGAGCCCAACCACCCGTCTGAAGACGGTTGTGACTGAGAGCGAATGGCCACTTGAAGTTGGCGCTATACGGCAAGGGCCCTACTAAGCAAATGTAAGATGGTGTTGATGAATACCACTCACACAGTTCCACTGTCCGTCGTTGGAGGTGCAAGTGCATCCGAGTTTTCAATCTGAAGCGGGATGTTCTGCGGGCCGAGGAGACTGGTTCCTAGTCCCTCACGAATGGGCTCCGGGTTGACGCCGACCGAGTTCGCGGTCCATAGCCAAGAGTTTGGGTCATCACTGGCATAGGGAACGGTTGGTGTGGCTGCAGGAGCAGATGAGGACGCCGACGGGCTGGACGACGTGGCAGCGGCCGAAGCGATGACGGCCAAAGAAGAAAGGAGGGACCACGAGTGCACCATATTGCTATGTGACTGGAAGCACTGGGCGAAAGGAAGGGGAAAGACAAAATTTACACACAAAGAAAGGGTCCATTAGCAAGGACGACCCTTTTATACCGCAACCCTCGGATGGGCGGGCAATTGACGAAATGAGGCTATTGGGGGCAGGGTCGTAGAGATCGTGTTCACGTTACGGCAAGTGATAGTACACATTTCTGACACGGGCATATCTTTCATCACGGCAACCAATGCCGGAAACATGTTCGCCCAATCTGGTAAACGGAAATTTGTTTGGGAATGGCCTGCTACCCGAACGCGTGACATCATGCACCATTCGGAAACACCCGTCAAATTTCCTTTTTCGTCACCAGTCTCGTCTGTGCGGATATTACACCAAGTCGTCGACAGGTTCAACGTCCAGAGAGCGGCATTCATATTCAATTCAATATTCATCCTCCACTGAACAATACGTTCAAGGGTCCCCGCACTCACCATCTCTGCAAAACTGAAAACTATGAATACCATGCGCCCCCAGATCTCCCAACGATCCGTCCAAGATGCGCTCATTGGCCGATGGAAGAACCGGTGCTGTGGATTCGGAGGATCTGTCCCCCCACGTGCTGACTTTGTACGATACCGACCTCGAATCCCCTCCATTCTAATTCTCGTCCGAGAGCTGTTTTCTCACAGTGCTGATTCGACAAGGTCCCCGCGCAGACCAGCACTCTCGAACGTCACGTCGATGACCTCGTGCTCGAGCCGCGGACCAGGGTGCAAGCAGGTCATCATAGCGATCATCGATCACCGAGCGTCCTGGTCTGACCTTTGCAGTCGGTTCTCTCGACCCACCGCGCACTGGGGGCATGGATGTCCTCAGCACCCCGAAATGATTCCGTCTCAAATCCTGTGTCAGCACCAACACAATATGCCCGGGTGACCTACCATCCACCCTGCACACGGGATCCCGTCGATCTGTCATGCGGAATCCTTCCCTCTGGTGTGTGCCTTTCTCTCCCTTTGGGTCCAACAGGGTTGCGGGTAACCTATGAGGACCATGGTGTGCTGCTTCTGGCTGCAAACCGCGCTGATGAACGAGAATGCCCGCAGCGAGCGATGCCCACTCAGTTCAGCGCGATCGCACGCCAGGACTGAAACACGATACGCGTACATCCGAGTCGCTCCGCACTTCAAGCTCACTCCCTGTTGTAAACGTTCTACATCACTTCATAACCAGCCGAACCGCCAGTCTTTTCGTTCTCCAAGTCGCCTATCGATCAGGATATATTGGCCACATCTGACAATGGCCTCCAAATATCCAGGCTCAAAGAGATCTGGGGAACGACATCCCAAACAATCAACACAGGTCCCACGTTCGGTCAGTTACCTCCTCAGCGTTCCCGTTGCGCGCCCCTGAAGACGCATGCATTGGACGAATGGATTCGTGCAATAGGTTGAAACACGGCATCTGACCATTGTGACCGACGACCGTGTATTTATATCGTGTGAACTCTCTGGACTTGATGCGTCGCTCTTCATAGTCTCCACAAGTACCATGTGTTCTCCGAATCTGATCAAGGAAGGGACGACACTCCAATTGAAACAACTATCCAATCCAATGCGATCTTTACTTAGATGTCGCCATCGGATGCTCTAGATAAACGGGGAATGTCGGTACGCACGCTTGGTAAATAATACTGTAGACTCCTATCAATACCGTCTGTGGCAGTTCATACCATGTGAGGATTATCAAAAATCGAGGCAGAAAACCCACAAGGACGTGTTCATCGCACCACGACGGCCTCAACATCAACTGCGGACGGGTTCCGCGTATCCTGAGCGGTTCAAATCTGCATCGTGGCACGGACTCGGAACCCCGCCGGCAGAACATGAAGTCGTCACCATGATCTGAGTCTCGTGAAACAAACCGAGTGAAGGTCCGTATGGACTTCATCCAAGCATGTAAATGCGCGAGGGAGATCTCGAACACCCATATCGCCGCACAAAAATAATTCACAAATCGCGAAAACCGCGTAGGATGAGTATGGTAACCAACGGCAGACCTACGAAGAACCCTCCTTTGGGACTGAGGTTTTTCGTCGATATTCAGTTGTCAGCAACACTCAACGCGCACGAATCATGCGGTCTTCTTTCTGTCACACTGAGATCAGTCCCAGTAGAATCAGACCACTGGCAGACCTGGAGCCTGTCTTTTTGATCATACGGGCAGCATCAGACGGGCACATGATGTTCTAGTATTCTGCACCAAAGTCCACCACTGTCATCATCACTATCATCATCGGCGCTCTGAATCTTCTCTGCCCCTGGGCCTTTATATGGCTCAACGCTATTACTTTACACCACCTTTGTTAATTTAGCTCTCAGCATCCGCTGCCACCCCAATTTAAGCCAGGTCGGTCTTCAACCAATCGTCTCCAGGCTCGAATGTCGTGACCATCGGCCCCCGTTGCTCATTATAGTCCAGGAACACAACCAAACACATCCCGCCGATCAACCTTCACCCCGTCTGTGCACCCCTCGACTCCCGGACTCCCGTCGACTACCTCTTCCTCCCCGTTCCCTCACATGCATCTAATATAGTCAGCCCCGCCCCGATATCTTCGGCTGGAGACTATCCATAGGTTCCCCTGCGGCCCTGAAGGCACTCACGGTGCCTGGAGATTCAATAGCAGACCGGATCATATCTGGAGGGTTTACTTTCACGGGCTTGACAATGCCGACACCAGTGCACTAAAGCCATTACTGGATCGTCCCTAGCAGACCACCATATTGCAGCACAGGGCGTACATCAACTCCGTAGTGTACGACCTTGTTGCTTGTGACACTGTGAGACGGCCCAGGTCCAATCCACTTATCCCTGACCCCCGCATGTATAATGTGTTGCCTCGAACAATACCATTTCATCCAGCATATCTAGACGTTTGAAGTGGAAATCACAGGGTTATAGTTATGTGGGATTAATGATAGTCAGTAAGTAATCCGATAGTTGTACGACCGCACTCCGTTGGATATTCCGGCGCTCCCCCTCAACTGAAATCGCGTGCGTGCAGCATGTCGTTACTCTACAAATGCAGGGCAGATATCCCAGAGAGTAGATCGTCCAAAAAGTCGTCCTGCGATGCGGCAATCCGTAATTCCGGAGCGTCCACTCCCTGTGAGATCGACCTCCTCAGTCCGCAGGAGAAATCCGCAGTTTGGCGGGTGATTTTGTTGACCGATCGTGAAACGAGGGTTCCCCAAATGTCAAAAGGTCGTTTGCTGCTAAGCGCAACAGTCTCATTGACAGGTGGCACAAGACGAGTGAGTTTTGCACAGACAGACACGGATTCCAGGATCACCTTACCACTCACTTTGAGACAGTCCCGCGCAAACGATCACCGTATTGTCCCACTCGTATCACAAGTTCTGTGGAAGCCATCGAGGCGGTGTCTAGCAGGGTCGGGTTGCTGACGTAATGTTTCCACGCGCCGCGAATTTTCGTCCAGGCGTTGACCAGCACCTTCACGTCCAGCACGGGCCGTTGGCTTGTCAAAGGGTACGTCGCTTTTCAAGGTCTTGTCCGGGATCCATCCTATTCATTCTTTGCAGTTACAACTAGGCAGACAACTGTCGCCGATAATCAAAGATGGCTTCTGGATATGCCTCTCCTCCATTGCAAGAAAGCGATGGCCCACAGCCCCATCCATATATTCACGACCCCCTACTCTACATCTCCAATCTGCCTCCTTATGTTACGGATGAGAATCTCGCGATTACCTTCCAGTCTTGTGCGCCCTTCAGACCTAATATTCCACGCGACGGAAGCAGCCGCCCGCTCTCCGGAACGATTGAGTTCAAGTTCCTCGAGAAAGGTGTGATCATTCATCGTGTGTGATGTGTCTCTAGTTATCAACACTCTCTTCCATAGCCGAAAAAGCTCTGGCCACCTTGCAGTCGCGTCCCATTCAAGGCCCTCAACCCCCCGTACTTCTCGTCCTCTCGCCGTACCCCCCAACATCACCGCCCACATCGCTTCCGCCCCCCTCCGCATTACCGCGTCTTGTGAAGCATCTTCCGGTTGGCTTCTCCGATAGCCAGCTCTATGATCTTTTCCGACTTTATGGTGCTCTCGCCTCGGTTCGCACGCAGACTGGGTTTGGAAGTGATACAGGAGTCGTAGAGTTTTGGCGTGAAGAAGATGCACGCACTGCCGAGGAGGCCATGCATTGCTTCGAAGTGGAAGGCCAGAATATCGCTGTAACGGTATACCAGGGCAGGAGGACTAGTGGTAGTGCCACCGAGTTTAGTGCTCATGCTCCCACATTCGTACCATCTGGCTCTGTGTATCCTTACCCCACACAGGTAACGCATTCTTATTTGGCTTTCTACCAGCTAACATATTTTCACAGTATTCCCCTCCCCGTGCTCATCCATTTGTTACGTCGCCCCGGGCCTCTATTTTTGTCCATGGCCCAGGACAACAAGTCCAACTCGCCCCTTTGAGTGGACCTGGTTCAAGTAGTCACAGTGGTCTTATTGACCCATGCAATTTATTCTGCAAGGTGGCTCCAGAATGCACTCACTCCTGAGCATACCTTCGTGACATTTATTTCTTCAAACAGAATCTGGACCCGGACATCGATTCCAATGGACTCTTCACTCATTTCCGTCAGGTAAATACTCACTCTCTCAGGGTTTGACTTCTTATTTACCGGTAAATCCAGTTTGGACAAATTGTCAGGTAAATTGCATCTATTGTTATATGTTTTGTTTGCTCGATCATTTCTCAGTGCACGAGTAATGCGCAATGAAGGCGGCGACAGTCGCGGGTTCGGCTTCGTTTCCTTCCAAACACCCGATCAAGGTTGGCCTCAGACACTATTATAGTATCCGATTACTGATCGCCACTCGCAGCGGCTGCGGCAATGCATGCTATGAACGGCATGCTGCTTGGTTCCAAACAACTTGTTGTCAGATTACACGAGCCCAAGCAATTACGCCAGGAGAAGTTGGCTCAGCGTTTCGGTCATAATGGCCACCCGCGGAGTGCCAGTGGTGCGACAAGCCCGACCGCAAGTGAGGGCGGTGAGAGTTATGTCGGTTTCTCCAGTCCCCGGTATCCTTCCTCGGTGCTTGGTTCTCCTGTCATCGGAGTCGATCGCCCTGATAGGGGTAGGAGAGGGTCCGGTAGTTACTATAACGTAAGTATGTGTCGCGCTTGTTCCAACTCAGGCTCACGCGACACAGGCTGCCCTCTCCGGTACCCTCAATCTCCCCATGCGCTACGATGACCTTGCGGCGCTCTCACCTGTTGTCAGAAAGGAAGTGCTCACCGGCGAATTGAGCAGACGCATCAAAGCCAATGAAAGTGTCCCAGCAAATGAACTTGATGCGGTCGTTGAGTCTCTCGTCAGCCTGTCTTTGAGCGAAGTTGTGGCAGGTATTCAAGACTCTTCCAAGCTCACGGAACAAATTGCCAGTGCGCGTGCAGCCCTGAAGCCCAAAACACCGTCTCCCGCCAAGTCACCATCTCCCGCGAACTCTCAAGACTCCCGTCTGTTGGATCCGACCCAATTGGCTGCAACAGCTTCAGCCCCCGAACATCCTTCGACTCCTATCTCCATATCTGCGTCCTTGTCTACACCTCCGCGCACTTCCTCGCCTTCTGGTTCTGTTCCGCCGATCTCCGAGAAGGACCGTATGGTTGCTGCTGTTGCCAAGATCGAATCATCTAGACATGGGGAACTTGTAGAATTGCTCATGAGTTTGCCAAAGCGCGAGAGAGCGATGTGTCTTTTCAACGTCGAAGTGCTTAGAGCCAAGATAGCGGACGCAAAGCTGGTCTTGGACAGTTCCGATGCGGAGGAAGAGCCAAAGGTCGAGTCACCCGCTGCACCGGTGCCTGTCACGCCGCAGGCAAAGAAGATTTCTACGGCCCCAGTCGAAGACTCGCCGCACACACCTGCGCTGTCGTCACGTGGACCGTCTGCAGCATCATCACCCGTACCTGTGACGCCGAGCTCGACTTCCCATACGATCGCTTCTTTGGCGCGCCTGCCGGCGGCAGAGATAATCAAGCTCGCGAACTCTTCTTCGATGACTGGCCTTCCACTGCCCAAGGCTGATCCATTAGTCGTGAAGGCGACCGACGAGTTCATCGACGGACTCCTTGACAAACCTATACAAGCCCAAAAACAGCAACTTGGTGACAAACTGTACGTACCTTTTTCTTTACGTATCCTATGGTCGTTCATTGGGGTGATCATTTTGACTCAGGTTCCGAGCCATCAAGTCCTATGGCATCAAGGGCGCGGTAAGCCGCTTTGCCTCACTTTATGAGCTATCATTTGACTGACTGTTGACCATTGCTATTGTAGCCCAAATTGACCATTGCGTTACTGGATCAGGACGATCTCCGGGCGCTCGCGCATCTGATGAATAGTTACCCTTCTGTATTGAAGGAGAAGGCACTGCTCGTGCAGGCGTCCCAAGGCGGCAAGTGAACACGAGCCGATGTCGTTTCCTGGTTCTATTGTTCCATCTCGTTGGAATACGATTGGGTGCCACGTATGGTGGGCATCCCCATCCCCGTTTTTACCTATCGATTACCCTATGATTGTGGCACCATGGCACGCGGATGACTTGGCGAAGCGTCTGTTAGTACAACTGTTCTGGAGTTGTTCTTTCCTTTGATCGTGATTGACCTCCCTCTCTTTTTTCTTGCATATCTACCCTCTCGGTTCCGTGGAAAGTACCATTTCATTCTGCTTAGTACCCACCCACCCTATCCAACTCTACCCTCTCTTACCCCTTCACATTGCTACGATCGACTGCTTGGATAACGCTGACGTATATCTCGCCACTCTACTTTCGGGTATTCCCTTCTTCGTGCCCCCTCGTTTTATCGTTGACCCCTTTTCCCACCTTACGACCTTCTTCATGACCACTCGAAAGTGATCGTAATCCCAACCCTTTTTGTTTCTTTGCTTTTTACTTTCCTTCTGACGAAGCCTACGGGTAAACAATCAATTCCTTCAAGTTCTCATCTTCGCAGCACTTTGGACTCTGGAGATTCAGTCTCGCTCGGAAAGCATTGTATTGGTTGGAGTACCATGTCCACCAAAATTCGTCTGGTCGATGCCCTACAACAACTAGGGAACAGCGAAACTGTCAATTCAAGCGTCCAAGACGGTATGAAGTGACAGGCCGTAATATTGACCCGACGTCGTTCCCCGGGCTTGACACGACACGCCTCTCACTCACCGATTAGGTTGATGATGTGAGGCCTGTAAGTATATGAGATCTGAAACTATCTATCGGCGATACAGACGGTGGACTGGTCATCGGACTAGTACTCCGGCATCGTACTCGATCATTCTCAGCAGCTTTCACAGTGTTGCAGCGTGTAATTATCATCATACCAGCTTTTCGAAATTCGTTGCAGGAAGGAAAAGGGCAGGCAGTCTTGTCAAAGGGTCGCGTGCCACCACCAGGGTCTCAGTTCCATGCAGTAGCCTCATTTTGGGGTTCGCATTGGGCGGTGTTGGCAGACACAAGGGCGGACACTTGGTCACCAGTCAGGGCCCCGCGAGAAGAACTTTGCTGTATTAAATAATTCAGTTCACTGAGCGAACCGATCACGATGAACCCACTGGTCCTCCCACACTTTGACCGGAAATAAGTTGATGGATCACAGCCAACGAGCTTATTCCCAACAACCTTGTGTGTCGATTTCAACGGACGATCTGGCCACGGTCAACATGCAGTCTCTCTCCAATCAAAAAATGTCACGAGGCAATGATGCAATCCGAGGCATTCCGGATGACTCGGGTGCTCGATGGGGCCCATGCAACATGCGTCATGCATGAACATTGTCACCAGAACGTCAATGCAGGCCTCTGGCTATGTCCGCTCGGGCTGCATTGGATGATAGTGTACCTCCGCAAGTTTACAATATGTCAGGAGATATCTTACCATCATGGTCAGATGATTCCCGATGAGACCCATCGTTGTCGTTATAGGTGGGGTGTCCGGTAAATATCGCGGACCGCACGCAAGCGGATTATTAAACCCGAGCATGGGAATCTAGAGATCACATCCACGTCCATTGTGGTTATCCGTGTTTGTTGTCATTACGAGCGGAGACTTCTTTCTTGACAGGATCCAGGTCCCCCCAAGTTTAACCTCAGCCCTTGCGTGACCCGCATTCGCAAGGAAAGTATCAGAAACTCCAGAAATATTATAGGGCATTCCGACACACCCTCACAGGCCTAGTCTTCGATAGTTTTGACGAGGTAAATGTCTGTCCCGAGATTTACTGCTTTCCTGTCGGGAGCTGTCAAAGGAGAATCGCGTCGCGCGGTGTCGTGTATGATAGGCAGTAATGCTGACTCACTGGTCCCTCTGGGGCTCACGGTCAGGCCTGTACATGAGCTCAAACTGTCTATCCACGATATAGACGAACCGGCCACCAGACCCAGTAGCACTCCGGTACGCCAGTTGACGTGCTGGGTTATGTTCCTCAGTGCAGAACTTGAAGCTTTCACAATCCGGTTTGTAATCATTATTGAATCGGCTTCAATTGCCAGAAGCAGGCGATCTTGTCAAAGCATCGTGTGCAACCACCGAGGTCCCGATTCCAGTGTCACCGTAGTTAGGTTCATTGTGGGGTTGGCACTCGACGGTGTTGGCAGACAAGAGGCCGGACACGAAAGTAAATATACTTGGTCGCACTGACGACTAGGATTGAAACATTGAAGCGCGATTGGAGCTTCGTTAGTTCACTCCTCCCACGCTTCGACTTGGTGTGAAACCCCAACTATCGAGCCTATTCCTGCCAATTCCAATTTCCGACTGCATCATGGTCTGGCCAGCCACGTTGTCTCTTGTTTCAAATTGTCAGCAAGTACGACTATCCTGGCCTACGTGCCCAAGTGTTCAATAACGATTTTTCTATGTTTTTTTTTTTTTTTTTTTTTTTTTGCCAAGTAATGACAATGTTGTTACTTTCCGGCACGGCAGAAATTCCGAATTTTCACGGTCACATCCCACGACTTGTTGTTGTGTGGGCTGTGTATCCTGGCACGAAATCTTAAAAGAGGACGCCGGTGTGATTCGAGCCTGTGTATCTTATCCTTTTCGTGTTGATGAATCTCACTAGATTTGTTTCCCGTGCATTTTGCTTACCATTCTTAGCTGGACCCAGAGGTGCAGGTCATTCAGATGGCTCCACCCAACAGTTTAGAGCTCAACCGCAGCTACCCCATCGTACTCCGGAGCGAGAGACATCAGATGAGTTGGATTTGGGAGAGGGTTCCTCTGACTCGACGGCTGATAACCAAACGGAATGTATAGTAATTACTCGTAAGTTCCGTACCACGAACTTGAGGGGTCGCTGATATGTAGGACAGACTTCCGCGCAACGGATGTTACCATCAGACTGAGGCGGATCCCTGTTGGGTTCTACGTTGCGGTAAAGAACGAAAATGTAACCAAGCGAACGTCGAACAGGCCGGTGTCGGTAGGCAAGGACGTGGTGGAGTGGGACGACGAGATTATATTGTGAGCTATCGCCTTGTTGATATCGCTTGCTGTCTTGCCAATGAGATCCAAGGCCCTCGGATCGGTCATCGATGATATCTCTCACATTATTTGCATCGTTCGAATTGGGACCGACACTGGGGGACGGAGAGGTTCTCCGTGTGTTCGAGGCCACTGTTGGCGAGTTGCTTGACCGTAACGGTCAGCTGGATCGTAAGCAGCACCATTTCCACTTCCTATGGGCACCTAAATACCATTGCGTAGCTATTGGCAGATGTGTGGAACAAAGCAATGGGGAGGTTATCTCTTCGCTTGCTTCTCTTGAAATCAAGATCAAACGATGGGTTTGCGGTCGGAACGAAGACGCAGCAGCCTCAAATGTGAGTGAATTTTGTTGGTTCAACGTTGAACATAAGCTTATCTTGTCGTATTAGCCACCAGAGTCAGAGGAAATGTACCGGCTAGGGGAGTTGACGGATAGTGGACATCGTGCACTCGCTCGTTATCGCGAACTCGGGGAACAACGGGATCTTGACGAGTCTATTAGACATTTCGAGGATGCTCGAGACCTGTGTCCACGAGACCACCCCAGTCATGGCACTGTGCTGTTCAACCTAGCCACCGCCAAATTGATCTACTGCCGAATGAACGACGTATCCCCCGATATCGGCGTGCCAATCAAATTGTATCGGGCCGTGCTTGGTCTCCGCTCCCGTAGTCACCCGGATCATGCATTCACATTACTCAGCCTTGGAATAGCTCTTGAAGCTCGCTGTCAAAGGCATCATAGCGAAGCGGACGAAGAGGAGGGTAGAGCCCTCCTCTCCCAAGTAATGGATGTTGCCCCGGCGGACAGTTATCCATATCACGCGGCAGTCCTCGCACTTGGCAGCACCGCGAAGCCCGAGTTGATCCCACCGACGGAGGATCCCCAAGGTATCGGCATCAAAGATGACGATGGGGAGGTTCAAAGGCTGGACGCTGCGTTGCAATGGATATTCTATCCGAATTCGTCGAATCCTGCTTTGCTCGACCACCTAGGCATTCTGTTCTGCGTTCGGTTCGAGTGGCTTGGTGACCTCGCCGATCACAAGAGGGCAGTTTCGATGATGGAGGTTATAGTACACTCCACCTCTGACAGCCATCCTGACAAGCCATCCTGGCTAGGCAACCTCGGCTATTCGTTGTTGACTCGCTGTGAGCGCTCCGGGGACACTGTTGACCTGGAAAAATCGATTTCATTGTTTGGGGACGCGGTGCGGTCCACACCCGATGGTCATTCGACCAAGCCTGTATTACTGAATAATCTCGCCCATTCATTGTCGCGGCGCTATATGTCATTTGGGGATCCCGTCGATCTGGAAAAGTCGATTTCGATCAGAAAGGATTTGGTGGAATTCACACCTGATGGTCATCCAGACCGGCCTTTATGGCTAAACAACCTCGCACACGCGTTGTCCATTCGCTATTTGTGTTTTGGGGACGTTGTCGATCTGGAGAAGTCGCTTTCGATGAGAGAGGATTTGGTGAAAGTCACTCCTGATGACCATCCAGACAAGCCTTTATGGTTATACAATCTCGGCGACTCGTTGTCTACTCGCTATAAGCGCTTTGGAGATCTCATTGACCTGGGGAAATCGATGGCAATGTTCGAGGATGCGGTACGGTTGACACCTGATGGCCATCCAGACAAGCCTTCATGGCTAAGCAACCTCGCCTACTCGTTGTCGCAGCGTTATATGCGTTTTGGCGACTTCGCCGATCTGGAGAAGTCGATTTCGACAAGAGAGATTGTGTTGAAATTCACTCCCGATGGCCACCCAGACAAACCGTTACGGCTAAACAACCTTGGCAACTCGTTGGCGACTCGCTATGAGCGCTTCGGAGAAGTTGTCGACCTGAAACAGTCGATTTCGCTGTTCCAGGATGCGGTGCAGCTCACACCCGATGACCATCCAGACAAGCCTTTACGGTTGAACAACCTCGGTGACTTGTTGTTGTCTCGGTATGAACGCTTCGGAGATGTCGTTGACCTGGAGAAGTCGATTTCGACGCTCGAAGGTGCAGTGCAATTCACACCTGACGGTCACCCAAACAAACATTTATGGCTAAACAATCTCGCCCGCTCATTGTCAGAGCGCTACAAACGCTTTGAGGATGTCGTCGATCTGAACAAGTCCATCTCGATGAGAGAGGATTTGGTGAAATTCATACCTGGTGACCATCCAGACAAGGCTTTATGGCTAAACAACCTCGGCGACTCGTTGTCCACTCGGTATCAACGCTTCGGAGATGTCGTCGACCTAGAGAAGTCAATTTCGATGCTCGAGGGTGCAGTGCAATTTACACCTGATGATCATCCAGACAAGCCTTTATGGCTCAGCAACCTTGGCAACTTGTTGGCGACTCGCTATGAACGGCTCGGAGATATCATCGACGTGGAAAAATCGATTTCGCTGTTCGAGGATTTGGTGAAATTCACTCCTGATAACCACCCTGAGAAGCCTTTACGGCTATACAACTTCGGTGACTCGTTGTTCATTCGGTATCAACGCTTCGGAGATGTCGTCGACCTAGAGAAGTCGATTTCGGCGCTCGAGGGTGCACTGCAATTTACACCTGACGGTCATCCAAAAAAGTTTTTGTGGCTCGACAGCCTCGCCCGTCCATTGTTCCAGCGCTATATACGTTTTGGGTACCTTGTCGATCTGGAAAAATCAATTGCTATCAGGGAGGATCTAATGAAACTCACACCTGATGGCCATCCAGACAAGCCTTTACGGCTAGACAACCTGGGAAACTCATTGGCGACTCGCTATGAGCGCTTCGGAGACCTCGTCGACTTGAAACAGTCGATTTTGCTTTTCGAAGATGCGGTGCAACTCACACCTGATGACCATCCGGACAAGCCTTTACGGTTAAACAATCTCGGTAACTCGTTGGCAATCCACTATGGGCGCTTTGGTGATCTCGTTGACTTGAAAAAGTCGATTTCGTTGTTCGAGGATTTGGCGAAATTTACTCCTGATGGCCATCCCGAAAAGCCTTTACGGCTGAACAACCTCGGCGACTTATTGTCGACTCGCTATGATCACTTCGGAGATGTCGTCGACCTGGAAAAATCCATTTCATTGTTCGAGGATGCAGTGCGATTGACACCTGACCGTCATCCACACAAACCCTGGCGGCTAAGCAACCTCGCCCACTCGTTGCTCCGGCGCTACATATGCTCCGGAGACGTCGTCGACATGGAGAGGTCAATTTCGATATTCGAGGACGTCGTACAATTTACACCTGATGGTCATCCAGACAAGCCGTCACATTTGTGCTCCCTCACTCATTCATTGTTGGCCCGTTTCCAACGCTCCGGGGACTTTGCAAGTTCTGACCTTTCTCGGGCCATCTTACATTCTTCCCATGCAGCTCGTTCTCACACAGGCCCATCTCCGGATCGTTTTCGTGCATCCCAACTTTGGATTCAGTGTCTTCGCCTTCTCCGACACGGCTCCCAGTCTCTTCTAGATGCATACACGGTTGCTATCGACCTTCTTCCACAAATAGCATGGATAGGCTTGTCTCTTCATGATCGTTACCATCAACTTCTCCAAGCTGCAGATGAAGTGCGCGATGCGGCCGCGACTGCTCTCGAAGCTCACAGGCCAGAACTTGCGGTGGAGTGGCTTGAACAAGGTCGCTCCATTGTGTGGAGTCAGTTCTCGCAACTTCGCACTCCCGCCGACGACATCAGTACCGTATATCCAGAACTCGCTGCCAAGTTTGAGCATGTATCACATGAGCTCGAGCATGCTAGCGGCCGGGACAGAGCTGCAGCCAATGGGGTCACGAATCACTCGAATACGATGGGCGGATTGTTGGAGAAGCAGGCCCGACAACACCATACGCTCGCTCTCTCGCGAGAGACCATTCTTGCAGAGATACGTGCCCTACCTGGCTTCGAGCGATTCCTACTCCCGAAAACGATCGATCAACTGGCTGCCTTGGCGCACTCGGGGCCAGTCGTTTTTCTCAATGCTAGCAAACATAGATGTGATGCATTGATTGTCAAGGGGGGCTCAGAACATGTCATCCATGTTCCACTTTCGGACACCAGTTACGATGAAATTGCAGACATGCAGCTACAGCTGAACAAGTTGCTGAGACTCAACGGCCGTGTTATCTCACGTGATGACTCAGACAGAGGCGCAAAACTTCATCGCATGGGTCCTGATGATGTGTTCAAGACCATTTTGCCATACCTGTGGGACAAAATCATCAGCCCGATTCTCGACGTCCTCGCTTTCTCTGTATGTGCATCCCAAGCCAGTAACAATTTTATGTGTCAATTAATGTATGACCATAGACGTCAGGCCCTAAACTCCCTCGTATTCTCTGGTGCCCAACAGGACCATTTACATTTCTTCCCATCCATGCAGCAGGTGTTTATGATAGAGCCAATCTGGGCCCTAAACTCTCGGACTTTGTTATCTCATCCTATATCCCTACGATGAGTGCACTCAAGCTACCGGCCCAGAAAGACACAGAGACGACTTCACGCAATATTCGCCTGCTCGCTGTTCGTCAACCGAGCACGGACGGGCAGGTTCATCTCACCGGCGTGCCCATGGAGATGGCGTCCATCAAGGGGCTGACATCTTCGTCACCATTCGTTGGCTTGCAGGAAGCGGATGGGACTGTCGAGGACGTCTTGGCGAAGATGACGGAGACAGACTGGGTCCATTTTGCATGTCACGCCACGCAAGACCGCAACAATCCATTTGACAGCGGTCTCCTACTCGCTCACGGCAGACGTCTGAAGCTTTCGGAAATCGCTCAGTTATCTCGCCCTTACGGGGGTCTCGCCTTCCTCTCTGCATGCCAAACTGCGACGGGAGACGAGCAACTGTCGGAAGAAGCTATCCATATTGCGGCGGGAATGCTTCTTGCGGGGTACAGGGGCGTCATCGCAACGATGTGGACGATCATGGACAACGATGCGCCAAGGGTCACGGAGGACGTTTATAAAACCCTGTTTCACGATGGCAAGGTTCCAGACAGTGGGGAGGCTGCAGAAGCATTACACTACGCCGTCAAGCGTCTCCGCGAGTCTGGTGTGTCGTTCTTATCTTGGGTTCCTTTCATTCACGTTGGTGTATGAAGCTTCCGAATACGATGTGTGACAAATGCCAAAACATCCGTAATGATCGACTTTCGTTCTCTCCTGGCGTGTTTCTCTTTGCTTTGTTCTCGTTCGTGTGCAAGGTTCGTGGTGTTTAGAGCTCGATAGTGGTCATGTATGTACGAGGCATGCATACAGTCGACTCTCCCTTTGAGGTATGGATTGCTAGAGAGTATGGTTCCGTGAGGGGATCACGGGGTGCCACTCTGACGAAGGGGGGAGACTGTCGGAAGACCTACTATGAGCTACTAAAGATCGTGGCATTTGCCTGGCATGAGTTAGGAGAGTCAACTGTACACGTCGTGAGGCGCTACGTGAGGATCATAAGACATTCGGGTTTGGAACGGGAGAAGGGTCAAGAAGTGAGATCTGACAACCAGACAAGAAGAACAAGAACTCGGCCCTCCATAGGGTATTCACACTTCTCAACTTTACGGTAGATATCGGAATCCGGGTGCCTAACGTACACACGGAGTAGCGTGAGCTCGGAGTTCGATTTCAGAAAGGGACACGAGAAAGGACAGGAGAGGAAACAGTGGGATTCCTCCTGCAACCTCTCTGTTTGTGGGGCGTACGTACCTTGTCAGCTAGCTCGGACGTGTCCACGGGCGCATCGTGATCGGGTTCGCCGAACTGGGCGTTGCGACGCGCGTTCTCCCATCGGTACGAGATCTAGTTAGTAGGGGGAGAGAGAAGACGTCAAAATCATACAAGACTCGAAAAAAGTATGGGACAATGTACGCTGAGCACCAATGCCGAGAGCGCAGCCAAGAACATGAGCGCGCCGGACACTATGGGAGAGGGTAAAAGCGTTACGCGTGAACGTGAACATGGTTGGTTCCCATTAGGTGGCTTACCTCCAAATCCACGTCTGTTGGGTTGGCCACCCAGCAAATCAGTCGGCGAAATCGTCAGTCAGTGTGATTGCGACAACATAGAAGGGCCGTAGCCTCGACGTACAAATATGCCGGACCCTCGGTCAAGGGGTACAAGTGTGACCCCAAAATACTTCCCCCTTGGCCGATCGCGCCAAAGAGGGGCATGCCCGCTGCACGCTTCGTTTCCGACGCCAGGTTGTGTGCGACTAAGAGGAAAAAGAAAATAGGGTCATTGGTCAGTGATCACTCCCTCTCCCCACATGGGGCACCGAATAAGATAGCATGTATGACAACACGTTTTAGGTACGGTACTTACACCACGCGAGAATGAGGCCCAAGCTAGAATACGTGCCTGCAGCAATGCAAAACGTGGCGAGATACCGGACATGAACGTGCGCCTGTGTGACACCCAGAAGAATCCTGATTCGATAAGGGTGAGGAGTAGTACAGAGTGAATGAAGTCGAAACTGACATGTAACCGATCCCTCCCAACGTACATCCAGAAACGACCATGAGTCCACGGCTCTGGATTCTATCGGAAGTATACGACGCGATCATCAGGATCAGACCGGCTACCGCATAAGGAGGGACAGTCATCAGCTGCGATAGTGCAGGCGCTGGAAAGGGCACAACTGATCAGTCTTTTTCTCCGAGATTTCCCGGGGCGGACATACAATGGCCCATTGTCTCAATGATCGTGGGTAAAAAAGCCGACAAAGAACCGAGTGCGCAGTTTAACCCAAAGTACATGACGCCAGCGACGTATACCTAAAATTGAGATCAGCCGCGACATGTTGGTACCAGACAGAGAAAAACATACCCTCCAGTCCAGGAAGGCAGCGATGACGTGTCCTGAAATCCAGATCAGTTGATTGGAGGTCGATGGGAAGGACTCGGAGATGTACTTTGATTCACAACTGCTCCAATGTCTCCGCCCGTGCCTCTATTCATACGTTCTATTGCCAATTTGCGCTCGGCATGCGTCAAAAAACTGGTCGACTCTGGTCGCCCTGGTAGGAAAAACAAGCATAGTACTCCAAGAAGCACCGTTGGAACACCCTGTTGCACGTTCGTAAACGAGTCGCATGGGAGTGGAAAGTAAAACCTACTTCTATAATGAACAACAACCTCCAATTCGCAATGGATATCTTGACATGCTGAATCCCATAGGCAAGCAGACCACCGAATGCACCAGCAACGGCGGCAAAACCAAACCAAGAAGCGACTCGTGTGCCGAATTCAGCTTTGGTATAGTAGAATGCTTGAGGAAAATGATGTGAAGTGAGGAACCTGCAATGATAAAAAGACATACAAAAATACAATACAACCGAAGGTCCGAAAGCTGCTTCAAAGACGCCGAGACCCAACCGTGCGATAAGAAGGCTCTCAAAATCGCTCGCAGTCGACTAAACATGTTTCATGGTTATAAAGTGGACTAAGTGAGGCTCCAGATAGCTACTCACCATCAATGTAGAGCATAGGCCCCATAGAATTGCCGAGCAGCCGATCCATAGCCGAGGGTTATAATACTTGGAGAGCACGGTCCATGGTACCTGGCATAGAATCTAACCTCTGGACGTCAGTATCAAGTAATAAGCACGGGGTTTTGTGCTGGGGCACTGACATACATAAGGTATAAAGAATATTGCAACCAACCAATCAAAGAGTAGACCGGTAGGGTCCCCTCCAAGTACATCTTCTGGCAGTCCTTGTAGGCGTGCGTTCCCCAAGTTCGACCGATCGAGGTCTGGATAGGTGTAGCAGTCAGATAAGATACGAGCGACTCTAGATAACGTCAAAAGACCCACATGCAAACAGATAAAGAAAACAAGTGATGGGTAAGATCCTTCCATCGAGTTTGCGCAGGAGTCTCTTTTCTGCAGTGTACGAGTCCAATGGAAGCAGTGGATCATCTTCATGGCTATCGTGAAAGCTTGAAACCTCGTCTGAAGGCGAACGGATGCCAGAATCAGCGTGTTTGGTGTGCATTTCTGTGCCAGGTCAGCCTGAGAGCGCACTGTGAACGAAGTAGGACAACAATAGCCTGAGCCGAGCTGAGTGAGTTCCGGTGCTCCCCCTCCATGTCGGTCAGGAACCGAAAAGGTAATTCATAACGACACCGGTTACTCTTTATCTAACCCGAGGGTAGCAAAAATGGCTCGAGATAAGTACAATTGGACTGTCGGGCATTGATCAACGTTCAACTCCGAATCCCTATGTAATACCATTGTTCAGTGCTCCAATCCGCGGTGACTGCAGGCGAGAAGGGGCATGGTGTATCTACGAACGACGAACATAACTTGGTAAACTCTTCGGGTGAGTTACTAAAGCACACTTACTGGTGCATCGGTCCATACCCTCCGAGAAATTCTGTTAGAGCTACTAGTAAGCTTGATGATGGTATGGTTGGCCTCAATCAGCTCAATGATGATCCAATGCACCTTCAACGAATGCGTCCTTGTCCCGGGAATGAACTCGGACGCGTAACAACAGAGTATGCGTATGACACTCGAAAAGAAAAAACATCTATCCACCAAGAGTACTTTCGTACACACCTCAGCTGTCCCGCTAGGTAAACCAACAATTTGTTCACTGCGCCTTGAGCGTGTTTTTCCGCAGCTCGTCTCAACTTTCAAATCAATCTGAGCTCGGAGCTTGTTCCAAAAAAACTCCCTCGCGCCTCGGTAAGTTACTGGTAACTTCTCTGCAAGATAACGACCGCCGCCTCCAAATCTGCCGTCATTTCCTGGGAGGCGCTGATACCCATCGTGGCTTGCTGGACTTGCTACTTTACGTCTACTGGTTGTGTGCTTCGTCTCCCGTGAAGTGGCGAGTCGCAGCAGATGCGCACCGACTAGCAGCACTTCACATTGACACACGTTCCCCGTACTGTGAGTAAGATCGCAATTGAAGCATACCGACATCCGAATCGAGACCTCTTTGTCAGATAACACCAAAATGTCGTACACCCTCCCAAGCGTGTCGGCGTGTGGGAAAAGGATGCAAGCAACCAGGCATGAATGAACAGTTAATGAACCTTCATTGAATCCCAACCATGTCTACGTCCTTTTGGGTAGGGGCGTGTGCTCTAGCTCTCGGCGGAAAGTTGGCCCTAGGCCTCGTCCGACGGTATCTCGAGATGCAAAAAGCCCCGTTGCCTTACCCGCTTCCCCCCGGCCCACCGGGACTTCCTTTTGTTGGTAACGTGATTGGGATGGACACGGAGGCGCCATGGTTGACATACACCGAGTGGGCAAAGACGTACGGTACGGTGGCTATTCGTGTCATTTCACCTCAAACGCGCCAATTGAGACCGCGGGTCGTGCAGGAGATCTCGTATACACCCAACTCTTGGGAAAGCACATCATCATCATCAATTCCGAAAAGATCGCAAAGGACCTCCTCGAATATTGCTCCAGGAATTACTCTGACCGGCCGTTCCTCGTCACGAACGAACTGTGAGTGGATCGTGTTTGATCATACTCGCTGGATATATGACTGGTCCGGAGATTCGGAATGGATTTTAATTCCGTCCTTTTGCCTTATGGCGATCGATGGCGACTTCATAGACGCTTCTTTCATCAGGCATTCCGGGCAGGCTCTATCGCGAGGTTTGCGCCAATGCAGCAACAAAAGTCGTTTCGACTGTTGCGACGTTTGCTTGAAGGCCCAAGTCAGTTTCCGGATCACATTTTCGAGTATGTGACTACGAAACAAGGCCCATGGTTACTGAGCCCAATGACAACGTCGCTTCTGACAGATACACAGCATCAATAGTCATGAACGCGGTGTACGATTATGATCCTGTTTCTCGCAAGGATCCGATGGTGGACATCGTCGAGAAGGTCATCAACGTGATACTCGATGCCCTACGGCCTGATGTATCCATCATCATCGGTGCCTTTCCTGGACGTAAGTAAGTCCGCGGTGTATTCACCGTGCCATGCAGACAAGTTTGCTGTCAGTCCTCTGTCTTCCGTCGTGGCTACCTGGGATGTCGTTCAAAAGGACTGCCGCTTTGTCGAGGGAGTGGGTCAAGGATTGTGTAGAAACGCCGTTCAACTACTCATTGCAAAAAATGGTATGATTGATGATAAGCGACGATGAACCGTCACTCATCATCGTATGCAGAAGTCAGGAAGTGCTGGTTCGAGCATGATATGCGATACCCTTCGGAAAGCGGAGGAACAAGGTATCCCTGCGGACTCGGCGTGGATGAGAAGTCTCAAAGAGGCGGCCGCAACGGCGTTCATGGGTAATTATCACTCCCTCGTCCCTTCTTCATCCAACTCACGCGCTTTTCTCAGCTGCATCAGAAACGGTGCGTTGGTGGTTGAGATCCGATGACTGGCATCATTGATGATCAAGTCCAAAGTCGAATTCAGTCATCATGACCTTCTTCCTCATGATGGTTCTGTATCCGGATGCTCAGAAGAAGGCGCAGGCGCAAATCGACGTGGTCGTTGGCAAAAGCAGATTACCTCGTCTTCAAGACCGACCATCTTTACCTTACATCGAAGCTATCCTTCGCGAAACTTTGCGGTATAGTCCCGTTGCGCCCCTTTGTGAGTAATAGCTTGCCGAGTATCCTTGGGCGATGAGGTGACGAGTTCTTTGGACTAGCTGTCCCGCACGTTGCGGTAGATGCAGATGTCTACGACGGATATTACATTCCAAAGGGTGCGTTCGGCATCATTCCATGCGCGCGCGCACGAAAGTTAATAGGGATCAGGTGCTCTCATCATCTCAAACCTCTGGTCGGGCCCCTTCCCCCATTCGTCGACCTCGCACTGACCTGCATCTCCTTCACAGGTCCATGGCGCACAACGAATTCAAGTATCCCCGAGCGTTCGAATTTCTTCCTGAACGCTTCCTGAACGACGATGGCACCCTCAAGCCAGACGACACGGAAAACATTACCTTCGGCTTTGGTCGGCGTATCTGCGTCGGCAGGTACTTTGCGGACACGTCCGTGTGGTCCGCGATCGCGGCCATCTTGGCGGGGTTTACGCTGTCGAAACCGAGGGACGAGCATGGGCACGAGGTGCCAGTTGTGCCCAAGTTTACGAGTGGTCTTGCGGTGTAAGTTCCTTTCTCTACTTTTCTATGTTTGCACGCGATCTGATGATGGTGTAGACATCCCCTTCCGTTCCCCTGTAGCATTGTGCCGCGAGACGGCATGGGCGCGGCAGTGCTCGAACAGTTGATGGCTGCGAGTACGCTCTGACCCCGTCGGGTGTGTTGTCGTCATTTGAGGCGTGGGCGACACGTCCGGATAAGAAGATTGGATTTTGACGAGAAGAAGAGATGGCGCACTGTGCCTATTTATTTATTGGCAGTGACACGATGTTTTGAAAAAAGGGACATATGTATAACGCGCGCCAAAAATCAGATCAATGCTTACTTGTATAATTTACCTGGCGTACTGCGATAAGTATGAGATAGCGTCTAGGTTCTGCTGGCAGCACCTTTCGGATTTTGGCCATCTCTAAGTATATACACTTGCTAACTTCTACAACCTCAAGCATAACATCGGCGTGGTGAAACCCGAGCGAGTCGTGTCGCATCTGCAACGCTGTTCAAGTTTTGCGCGTCGATAGTACCTTGGCCACCCTATGATGCTCAATGTCTTTGTGGGGTCACCCCCTTATGGTACGCGGTCAACTGTCCACGAGCTAGTATCCTTGGATATGAAGTCTTACGCCGACACTTGGGTGTGCGATGTACAGTAGCCGGGGGTTCGGCGTCGGGTTCCCTAAATTGCACCCAAGATTCCCGGTCAAATGGATTCACGTGACCTTCCAAGAATGTGTTCCATGTATTTCTAGATTTGGAAAGGCGCACCATTTACTTAATCCGCATGCACGTGAGCAGCTATTAACGAAAACATGACCTGATTTCTGCGCGACCCTTTAAAAAAAGAGTGGGTCGACAAGTTCGGTTAATCACCTTCTGTTCGTCCTTTTCTCTCTACTCGTACGCTGCATTTTTTTTTTTTTTGATTTACACACTGACTTGACTCACATTGAATTCGCAGAATATGGTGACGACCGAGCAGCATTCCGATGGACGTGTCGGACAGCGTATTGACGGCTACACCAAGTTCTGGGAAAAGGACCCTAGCCAGGAGAGCGAGACGAACAATCACAATCGTCTCTTTAGCTACACTGATGTTGTCAACGGTTCGTTCCTTCTTTTCTTTTCTGATTCTGTCCGCCTGTGTTAACCTTGTATTCTTCCTGTAGGTTACTATGACGGTGCGACCCAGGTGTACGAGTACGCGTGGGGTGCATCATTCCACTTTTCCCGTTTCTACAAAGGGGAAGGTTTCAATCAATCGCTTGCACGTCATGAGCACTATCTTGCCGCCCAGATGCAGTTACGTCCGGGGATGCGCGTGCTCGATGTCGGGTGTGGTGTCGGGGGCCCGGCACGCGAGATCGCCACCTTTGCCGACGTGAACATTGTTGGTGTCAACAACAACGAGTTTCAGGTTCAGCGGGCGAGGCGGTATACGAAACGTGCTGGCCTCGAGAAACAGATCACCTATGTCAAGGGTGACTTTATGAAATTGGCGGAGCAGTTTGGGGAGAATTCATTTGATGCTGGTGTGTATAGATTCTCATTCCGTGCTGAGGTTAGGTGCTAAGGTAGGGGTCAGTGTATGCTATTGAGGCCACTTGCCATGCACCTTCGTGGGATGGTATCTACGGCGAGATCAAGAAGGTCCTCAAGCCCGGAGGAGTTGTGAGTGTTATGTCATCCTTGTTCGTAGCACGAGCTCACCGTATGTATAGTTTGGTGTTTACGAGTGGTGTATGACCGATGCTTGGGACCCATCAATCCCCTCGCACAAGCAACTTGCGCACCAACTCGAGATTGGTAATGGCATTCCAGAGATGCGTCCGCTCAGGGACGCGCGCAAGGCAATGTCCGCTGTTGGGTTCAAGATTGAGCACGAAGAGGATCTTGCTGACCGACCGGACGAGGTTCCATGGTATTATCCACTTGAGGGTGATATCTTCAAAGCCCAGACGATGTGGGACCTCGTTCTAGTGTGGCGTACGAGCTCGAGTGGAAAATTCATGACTCACACCGGACTTCGATTCCTCGAAATGCTGGGTCTTGTGCCCAAGGGTACGTGGCAGGTTTGCGAGACACTCAAAATTGCGGGCGATGCACTCGTCAGTGGTGGACAGACCAAAGTAAGATCTGTTTCGTTTTGTGCGTAAAGCTATGACTGACGGGTTTGGCAGCTCTTTACGCCGATGTATCTGGCTGTCTGCCGCAAGCCTTTGGAAGAGTGATTTGGACTTGCCTATTATACCCGTAATAGATAGTAAATAGTTTGCATTAATGGAATCCGATCTCTCGGGAGTTTCCGGGCAAAGGAAGCGATCTGTGTGGCTGAGGTGAGGCTACCTTTGAAATGATCCAGACGATGGACGATCCCAGGGTAAGCAAACCCAGGTTGCCCAAGGCGTACACGGAAGAACAGCTCGTCTTTCTACGCAGTCACATCAGCGGGTTTGAGACACGAACCAGAGGTCATGTTAGGGGCGACGCCAAAAAATTTGCGTTGGACCGCGCGAGCGAGTTTCTCGTTCGATTTGGCCTACCACTGGATCTCCAAGGGGCCGACGAAGCTGAACCGCGATTTCGCGAGGTGAGTTTCAACTGTCGAGCGTATCCCGTCATCCGTAAGCTGACCCTCCGGCAGCAAATATACAATTGGTACAAGAACACCGTCGGGCGCGCGAGGCGGAAGCTCGAGGGTCGAACGAGGCCCAAGAAGCTGTCCGACAAAGGTCCGTCGTGTTCGGCTGGTGTGGCAGCTTCTCCTCACTGTCTACGGCAGCGTCTACGTCGGGTAGCCTCACGTGGAGCCCAACCCTCGCGACGTCCTTTGCCTCGTCCTCTGACGCACCCAATACTGCGCCCGGTCCGAGCTCACACTCGCACTCGCACTCACACTCACACTCACATGTGCATACCACCCAACAACAACCTCAACCAGGCCCATCTAGCCAACAACTCCAATTCACTTTTCAAACCGCCGTGCCTGTTCCGGTACAGGTTCCCTCGCCGAGCGCGATCGCGCTCAATGTGACCCCCTCGGCCCTCCGCGATGCCTTTGCCACGCATGCGATCGACTCACCGACGCTCTCGTCGCTCATCCAATCTTTTATCGCTGCGCATCCATCTGCGACACCGTTGGCGCCCGTCGTACACGCCCTCTTCGATGCGGCGACGACGCTCCTCGCTTCATCTGCCTCGGCATCTACCTCGGCATCCGGATCCGGTTCGGGTTCAGTTTCGGCATCTACCGCAAACGCGCCGGCGCACGCCCGGACCGACGTCCTCTTCACGCTCCTCCGCCGTTTCGTCGATGCGTGTGCCTTTCTTCCAAACACCCTCGTCCACGCGGACGTCTCCGGTCCTCTCGCCGGCCCCCGCGCTCTCCAAATCGCCCTCCGCAAATCCACCGTGTGGGCCCCCATCAGCACCAGTACGACTCACGCTCGTACCGGAACTGGCGACGCTGGGACAAACACGGCGCACGGTTCGCTCTCGGACGAGATGGAGCGGATCAAGGCGGATAGACAGCGACGCAAAGACTATGTACAGTGGGCGCAGATCCACGCGGCCGCGATCGAGCTCGGCATCGTCGGAGGTGCAAATGGGAGTCCCGGTTCCGGTCCTGGTACCGCCGTTGGCGTGGGTGTGACTGTAAGTGCAAACGGGAGCGCGGCCTACCACCACCGTCCAACCCAAGAGCTAGGATATAGCGTGCCTCCACCATCCACGCCCGCGGTGGCGGACACGTTTTCAGAAATGATGGCGCGTGATGCGGTATGGGAAGCCGACGAAGTCGAATGGGTGGCGGGGATCATCGTCTTGCGGGCGATCATCCGTGCGGGCGGGATGGGTCGGAAAGGCGAGTGGGAGCAGCTGTTGGGGGCGTATGAGCGACGGTGGAAGGAAATCAAGGACGAGGCGAGGCAGGCGCTCGTCACGGTGAGCCGTTTTCTTGTCCCGTGTCAAGGAGGTGCTGACGTTTGTTCTTAACAGGAAGTATTGCTCGGCGCGAGGGACGACCTTGCGCGTTTGGACGAGGCGCGCGTCACCTAACATCATGTTGTCATGCATCCTCATCGGAGGACGTACTCAGTCTGGCAACTGATCCGTCTTCACGCCTTCTGTGTAAAAACAAGTTATCGAGTGACATTGATTCCATCGTGTACAACGTCCATAGCCACCCTCATCCATGTATTGAATATTCCAATCACGTTGTGCGATCCCATGTACGGACTTTTTTATGGACATGTTTTGGCTGTTTTTTTCCATCCGCCTAGTGTGTTGACGTCAAAAACTGAAATGCAAAGAAGAAAAAGAAGTCGTGCGATGTTGGTACAGTGTGCATGTACTGTATGCGTCATTGGCGTGCAGAGGGATGCAAAAGAAGAGAAAAGAAAACACAAGACACGAAAGCAAGCAAAATGAACCAAGGTGGACGATGATCGATCAACATTTGAGCCGCTTGGGACCGTTGCCGTCGCTACTGTCCGACGGACGACGGGCGATGGCATTCTGCTGTTGATGTTGGTACTGTTGCTGTCTCTGAGCGAGCCCCATGCCTTGGATCGGTGGACGCGTCGATGAGCCCGATCCCGCCCTGAAACAATCGGATCACACGCTAAGCAAAACGCCAATACGGAAAACCAGCGGCAAAACACGCACTGCATCATGTCTACACTGCGCTTGAGCGCGTTCGTCGGCCCCATCTGGGAGGTGTTCGACGTCGTCCCAACACTCGATGGTATCACAGGCTTTGGGGTGCGCTGCTGTAGCTGCTGCTGCGTTCCCGCCAAAAACAATAAATAAGCTGAGATAAAACAAAGTAAAAGCAAGGGAGAAAATTTGACGCATATAAGCAGGGTGTTACAATGGGGGCTGACCACGCTCGAGAAGAGAAGAACCACAAAAAAGGACCAAACGTACCGTGCCAGGCGGGACGTGGAACCCACCCATCGGGGTCGGCGTGGGACGGGGGCGTTTGATATCCTGTATTGGGGGCCCTGCTGGCGTGCTTGACGTGGACGTGGACGCAGTGTTCGGTGGCCCACTTCGAGGCTGTGGCCGTGGTTGCACGCCGATTGCGTTGGCGTTGACGTCGGTACTGTCCGAGGTCGAACGGGGTGGTTTCGCAGTGGGCTGGGCTTGCGCTTCATTCCGCGTGTTCATCTTGGGAGCTCCGCCAGACGACGACCCCGCGCTTATCTCGTTCCCAGCACGATCACGTACCTGAGGCTGAGGTAGTGCAGCAGGGGACCGCTCCGCGTTATCCAGCCCCGGCTCGAACACAGACGCATCCATCATCATACTCACGCCGCCCATGCCTTCCTCAAAATCAATTGGCTGTCCGAGATCGCCTTCGCCGAGATCGACCGTGGCGAGGAACGCGTCGTCTTGGGTGCTGAGCGGAAATGCGTCATCATCTTCGTCCGCGTCGTTGCGGCAGCGGCGCTCGCTATTGCCCCGAATGGTGTCGTCCACGTTCTGGTCCGCTGCTTCTACGGAGCCCGTGCGAGTGAGTAAGGGCTCGGTAAAGGATACATTACGTTCCGGGGCGCTGCGTACCCGAGCCAGCGGTGATGTGGCGATGGCCCGCGGAGGAGGTGCTCGGGGAGGAGGAGGGCGTGGAGACTGCGCAGGTGTTTGCATCGGCGTCGCGAGTCCGCTGGGTTTCGGTGTGTCGACGGACGGTGGACCGCGGTTGGCCGGAGCGTCAGTCATGCTCGATCCCGATCCAGATCCCGAGGTCGATGCGTGTGCATGGGAGTGCGTTGACATTCTGTGAGGCGGCATGGCAAGGGAATGAACTGGGCTTTGCACTTGCGCTTGTTGGGCGGCGGCGATCTCTTGACGCAGGTGTCGTGGTACATACGTGATGGGTGTCTCAGACTGATGGTCCTCGTGCTCTACTTTGATGCAAGGGTCCTCGCGTTTGCTCGATGATAGCTCGGCGACCGTAGCTTGGCCATGGGTCGCTGGTGCGTCCGGTATGCGCTCCTCGAACTCGGGTCGACGGTACAGCTCGTTCTTGTCAAACCTTGCCTGAAAGTGACGTTGGGATGAGTATAGATGTGTTCAGAGAATAGACGGTGAGAGATGGAACACGCACGGGAGGAACTTTGATCTTGACGACCTCTTGCGCGTACGATTTGTCGTACAAACAATTCCCGAGTAGATTTCCGAAATTTCGGAGGGTCCGTTTGAGCGCATCTGTGATCGCCTCTTTCTTACACTAGCAAAAACACATCGGAAGGGAAAAGGTATACATCGATGTCACCTTCTTGCTTCCAACACAACGATGGACAAAAGGCAAAGGGGAGAAAACTCACCTTGTCCAGTGCACCCGCCTTACTCTTCGCGTTCTCCAACAAGCCATACCCAACATCCTCGTGATATGTCCCATCCCTGAGCGTCACCCGTACGATGGCCGTTACCCCGACATTAAACCTCCTCGACTCCTCGCTATAATCTATGAAATCCGTCGCGATACTCACGATACTCGAGCTCCAGCCGTTAAACCCGAATACCTCGTTGGCCAGATTGATGATCTTCCATCCCTCAGCGTAGGTAAGTTTCGGACCGCCACCGGGACCGGGCCTTTGGCTGATGTATTCGGGACCGAGCTTTTTGTTGAGTTTAGCTTGGAGGGTGGCGATGTGTTTGGCAGTGGTACTGTCTTCGGTGAGTGGGGTGAAACCAAAGAGCGCGTGGGGCGCGGGCGAAGGGGAGAAGAAGGGTGGGAAGGAAGGCCCAGGGGTGCCGTGCACACGGGTATCAAAGGACATGGCGCCGCTGGTGATGAGGGTAGGCGTGCTGGGCTGAGCGGGGGCGCTGTTGAACGCGTTGAGGAGATGTCCGCTGAACGCGCCTGCCATGGGAGAGAACGATGGTGGTCAGAAGCGAGGCTTTGAAATGTCCAAGGGAGTGGTCGAATCGTCAGTCACGACGGATCCGCGCGACAATAACACAAGCCATCGCACCCATTTTGGTGCAAAAAAATCAGTAAATCATTCCTACAGTTCTCACAACCTACACACATACTACTATAAATGTCTAGCGCGGTCAACTGCTCTTTTTTCTGCTCTTTCGTGGGTGTATTTGTACTGTGAAGCAAGAGGTTTCCCGAGTTTTAGGGGCCTTTTGGTCACACTAGGCAATGCGGTGATTCAATATCTCAACTCAGGTGTTCCGGCATCGACGGCAATGACCGAGAACAAAGAGGAGCTTGAATTCTTCTCACCGGTGTCACCAAGACTGAGGTTTCCTCCTAGAAGCTTACTTCGTGTGCTGTTTGACCAGTCCTGTAATTGCCAGAACCCTTGGTACTGTACTCCATGACTTCCAGGTCTCAGATGAGTCAAATTCGTCATCCCGGTCCTGGGATCTCGAAGTCAAGAGCTTCATAACCTTTGCAAATGGGCAGTCTTCGTCTCGTTGCAAAGGATCTGAATTCCCTTTTTTTCGAACACAATTATCCTACCCTCCCGAAATGCTTGTGGGTCTGTTTGTGGGTCTCATCTAAGAGTGTCGAGAATGTGTTGTTTTGTGAGATTTGCATAGCAGTAGATGGCAATTTCTTCAATAACATGGGCACCATAGTACGATTTTCTGTTTCTTGGACAAAGAACAAACGAACTAACACAAGTGTCAAGTGATCAACAGCTTGAGCTGGAACGTCGAACAACGAGGAAGTTCCAGTCTACAAGAATCCCCTCATCTGGCGACCAGCCTAGTATCAAGCCAGCGGCCTGATACTACATTGGTATCATTTCTGTCATGCACGCTGAAGGTAACATGACTATAAGGCATTGTCATGCGTCCTTCTAAACCATGAACGTTTGAACAGTGACAAATAGCAACCGTCGGCTGACAGTGTATTCGGCTGGAGTAAGAGGCTAGTCTCAACACGGACGGTGCCCACGAGGGGTTTATCACCAATGCCGTAAAGCGGTCATTAAGCTCCCTGCCTCTTGTTTGTTTTTCTGGTATCTGAAGAAGCCACGATGGGTGCTGGTGGTGCTCCCGTTGCCGCAGTTCAAGAAACCTCGCTGGCGCATCTCATCGATCCAACAAGAAAGTGGCACAATAACACACGGTGACCACCTCACCACTGGCAGTTGCGCGTTGTCGTTCTCATTTACATTTCCGTAGACTCATTGCCCTCAATGCCTGGATTGTTCTTCTGTATGTCCGGAAGGGCCTGCACCTGTCTTCTGATGACTGATGCTGTGACATCCCCGGTAGTCTCGTTGCCTCGTCGACCACTGGTTACGATGGTAGTATGATGAATGGTTTGCAGAGCCTCACCCAGTGGCAATCTGCTTTCAACTACCCATCTAATGGCAATCTGGGTTTACTTAATGCCATTCAGGTGAGCACCCTTATGGTATTATGGTCTGTTATATCGTTGACCGCCGGTATGTAGAACATTGGTGCGCTCGCAGGTTATCCCTTCGCTCCTTACTTGTCCGATGGTATCGGTCGCCGTCGCGCAATCTGGTTTGGTGCCGCTATCATGTGTATTGCAACTGCTATCCAAACCGCTTCCCAATCCGTCGGGATGTTTATTGGTGCTCGTTTCTTGATCGGCTTTGGAAATACATTTGCCGGTAAGTTCCATAATGATTTCTTGCCTTTCCAACGGTCCTGTGTACTAATAAACTATGCATGCTACGTGCAGCCAATGCTGCTCCCATGTTGATCACCGAGCTTTCATATCCTACATATCGTGCCCCTTTAACGTCACTGTACAACTCGCTTTGGTATTCTGGGTCTATCATGTGCGTATTTTTTCCGTGTGATGCGAGTTACTAGCTCACGGCGGTCTTTGTTAGTGCCGCGTGGGCGACCTTCGGCTCGTTCAGAATCAACAACACGTGGGCCTGGCGCTTGCCGTCACTACTGCAGGGAGTTCCTTCTGTTATCCAGGTGCTGTTAGTTCTACTTGCACCCGAGTCGCCCCGTTGGCTAGTGAGCAAGGGACGTGAAGCCGAGGCATTGAGGACACTTGCCTATTACCATGCCGATGGAAATGAGTATGTGTTCACCCGTACTTTGTTATCACACACTAAGGTGTTTGCAGACAAGATCCCCTCGTGCAATTCGAGTTCAATGAAATCAAGGCCGCTCTTGAGTTCGATCGAACGGTCGCGGCCAACGTCGGCTGGAAGTCGCTTATCGCGACGCCGGGCAACCGCAAACGGATGCGGATCATCACCGCCATCGCCTTCTTCACCCAATGGTCTGGCAATGGCCTCATCTCGTACTACCTGTCCAGAGTCTTGAATGAGATCGGCATCACCGATTCGAGCACCCAACTCCTTATCAACGGCATGCTCCAAATTTGGAGTTTCATCTTCGCTCTGTACGCCTCGTACTCCGTTGACCGTCTCGGGCGTCGATCCCTCATCCTCACCTCGGCCGCTCTGATGACGCTATTCTACATGGCGCAAGCGATCTGTTTCGCAGAATATGCGCAGCATGGGACTGCCGCAGCAGGTCATGCTGTTATTGCGTTCATCTTCCTCTTTTCGTCTGCGTATGCGCTCACGTTTACTCCCCTCGCGATTTCGTACACGGTCGAGATCCTTCCGTTCAACCTTCGGGCCAAAGGGCTCTGCTTCTTCAACTTTGTCGTTTCGCTCGCGCTCATCTTTAACCAATATGTGAACCCGATCGCGTTGGCCGCCCTGGGATGGAAATACTATGTACGCGTCCTTCCGTTCCCGTTGATCCTGGTCCTAACACCAATGACTCGTTTGTTCCCTCGAACCATTCGGAACGGTCGTAGCTCATATACGTATGCTGGCTCGCCTTCGAGTTTGTATTTTTGTGGTTCTTTGTCGTGGAGACCAAGGACCGGACGTTGGAGGAGACGGCTGTGCTATTTGACGGTGAGGATGCGATCGATCAGATTACGCACAAGGCAGCAGCGCGCGACATGCACGAGAACATGTCGGTTGAAAAACAGTTGGTGGGTCGAGAGAACGCTTGACGTTGCAATGCACCGCTTTTTTTGTTTATCATTTCTCGTTTCGGTTTCTTACACGCGTGTTGACGCTGTGGAGAACATATATCACTTCATTTGAATATCCTCTCATCCACATTAATTGTGACGCCTCTATGGCTATCTGATTAAATCGCCCGTGCATCGATCCTCCGATATATTTACTTCATCGGGTTGCAAGGAGACAACGATCATCAGGATGTGGTTCCATCATCCACACCTGAACGCTAAGATCTGAACTTGCCTGCAGGTGAACGTCAAACCCTATCTCAGGACATTTTGCAAGCGATAGGTGGTGACCGGTGACCGGTGCCGGTGACTGGTGAGCTTGAGGTGGTTGGATTGCAATAGACGGGTAAGTGGGCCCCTTCGCCCCCCTACTAAACTCTCTAGCTCTTTCGACTTGTTCTCACGTACGTTGGTTTTTGGTGTCGTAATCTGCTCATCCCATCATGACATGCAACTGTATACGCAAGGACAAATCCCCTTTTGTTCCCACTAAGTGGAATCTACACATTTGCATCGTATCCATACCCGTGCCTCTCTGTCTATCGTCACCTTCCCTGGTGGAACCAGGAGCATGGCGCTTCGGAAATGTGCCCCAAATGTCCGTTACGCAACGCAGTGTGCTCAAATTTCAATCCATCTGTGGGCACGTCTGATCTCATTGTTTGGTTCGGTTGATAATTCAAACGTTCAGGACCTGCACACAGCGCAGAGTTGAAACGATGATCTTGGGCCTGTGAGTCTCCAATACTTCGACTGTCGGGTGACCATATCCCAGAGACATCCATTGATCCCGCGCTCTCCACTCCCTTGTCGGTTTGTTTTGCCTCTCCTTTAGAAAGCAGTAACCATCATTTTGGCAGATTTCTGAGCGTGCATGGCTCTCATTCCATGTCGTTGGAAGACCTACGGCGATCCCGTATTCCACCTCGTTTGCGGTCACTATGTCGTAGGAATATGTTCCCCTTTTCTCCCTTTTAGTACATCCTTCTCATTGTCCGTCGAAAAAAAAAAAAATAGAAAAACCGAGATGGTGAGGGTGGGACTTTGCCTAGGTAACGGGGTCATTCCGGGTCGGGAGAATGGACGTGGTTTGGGCGGGTCTTGGCGCAAGGTTGTTGACTCAACAATCCAGCTGTCATCCAGACTTTACCCTCCTCGGTCCCGTGTTAGAATTGATCCGGTCGCGTGAGGGGATGCATGATGCTATACACAGGTTACGGTATTACTTTCATCATTGTCAATGTTGGCCCACTTTAACGCCATTGGTGATGCAGTCCGATCACTCTTGGCGGACGCAACCTACGGTACGGGTTCCCTTCACCATTTCCACAGTTCCCCCGCTAGGAGAAGGTGGCCATGTTATACACAGCGGGCGAGTACTTTGATATTGGTGGGGAGGCAATACTGATTCGGGTCGTCACCAAATTCATGGTTATCAGACCATTACCCCATCTTACGATTAGGTTGGCGTGGATCATCAACCCAGAGGAAATCTACAGTGGAATACTTCTTGATCCTTAAGCTGATGTATGGGCCTGAATAATGGGCCAAAATTGGACGCATATGGACGTGCAGGAGTAGGTAGCCACTCGTAAGTACCTCATGATCAGGGTAAGTGTGGGCGTGGCAAGAGCGCTGATGAGAGTCGGTGCCGATGAGGGTAATCGATGTTCAAATCAGCGACAAACACCTTTGAGCCGTAGTTGTGCCAATTTGAGGCGGTTAAGATAGTTGTAGGTGGTTGGGTACTGGTAACAACTGATTGTTATCAGGTTCTCGGCCAAGTCCATTCACTGACCGGTGCCATGAACAGTGAACGAACGAAAAAAATGCGGTGTTGACCTCAATGAAAGATCTGGTCACAGGTTCAAGGTTGCACGGTGGCATTAGGGCAGCAACGCTGCGACAGGGCACTGGCCTACTATTACTCTGCAGGCAAAGAAGATGACCAGCGCAGTGATAGCAGCGGAGTAACGTAGTATGTTGTTTCTATGCTGCTCAGGCACTGCGTCCACACCACATGCAGACTTCGATAGTGCAGCCACAAAGCAAGATGGGCAAGTTCACTGTGGGGTTTGTGAGCAACACGAGAATGCAACAACCAAGTGAGTAGTCGAAACTCGACGAAGTACATGATTTACTGTGACCTGCCTGTGCCCGTACTGTGGCGTCTCTTGATAACAATGCACGATGTATGCAAACGGGTAAGCTGCGACACTGCCGCACCCCACTAGTGCAGACGAGCTGAGCGGGCAGAGCGCTCCGAGCAGCAGAGTGTTGCCCCCAACTATACGGTATTCGAGACTCCGACTGGTGAAGCTGTAAGTTTCCGAGTCAATGTACACAGCACAGATCTAGACCTGTTTGATCGATGGCTGACAGAGAAATGGGGCTGGAGTGGAGTAACTGGTCGCTGTCAAATCTGAATCCCTGCAGTTGGGTGGTATGGGCCGGTGATCTCGGCACCGTCAGGTTGGGCAAGTTGAAGTAGATCCAAAACCATCGACGATTGAAATATCAACCGGGAGCAGTTCCTGAGAACTTGGATATCTGAAATTGTTATTGTAAATTAGGTAAGTATGTAAATTTTTGGATTTGTTTCCTTCTTCCATGGCCACCAAAGCCATCAAGCACTTCAGAATTCGGGAGCTTGCGAGGGCGCCGCTACCTCCTCCCATTCTCAAGCCAACCCCAACTTCATCCACCAGCTCCCCCTTTGACTTTGCCAAGTTCGACTTTTCGCAACCCACTCGCGTCGCGCCCGAATCGTCGACGAGCAGCCTTCCGAAACGGGCAAACCCGTTCATTCCTACGAAGAACCCGCAGACGGGTCGATGGGCACCACCAAAGTACTCCTTGCGCCAGCAAGCAGATCTCATCAAAAAAGCCCGCGCGTCGGGCACTTTGGCACTGCTCCCACCTGCACCAAAGACGTCTGCGGCACACCTTGCAGCCATTTCATTCTCCAAGGCACAACCGGTATCGAAAATGCCTCAGGTGCAGGCTGAGACCAAGATCCAGATTGGGACGGACGCGAATGGCTCAGAGGAGAGATGGTCCCAGCCTATTGAATGGGTCGGCGAAGTGAAGGAGCGCAAGGTGCCTGGAGCGGAGATTGGTAACAGGCTTTACGCGGGCAAGAAACGTATGTTCAAGGGTCACAAATGGGAGAGGGTGGCGGAAAAGAGGGCTTTGAAGCGAAAAATGCTCATGCGTGACATGGCGAAACGTATCCAGCGCTACAAGCAGGCGAGTGTATTTTCTGTCTCGTTGCCTTATCCTTGCGTGGAATCCTTATAGTTTCTTTCCTGTAGTATTACAAGAGGAGGCGACCAAACCCCCTCAAACCGTCCAAGACATCAGGCGGGAAGCTTCCATTCTAGACATCATGTATGCTGCATCATTAATTGCATTGGTCTTATATGCGACCTCCTCCTTATCTTCTACTTGGTCGGCGCACTCCCTTGCGACACGCAAATTCCGAAGATCAATGGCGCGCCTGGTGAACTCCTTCGCTTTTCGTACCGAATGGATGTATCGTTCCAAGTGATGTTCCTGCTGACCCCGGTTTGATCCACTGGCTGTGAACGCGTCTAAACGTGCTCCTACGGACGTGCTACGCAGCGATAATGCCTCGTTGGTACGCAATTAGCCTCACCCCCCGATTCGTCCATGTTGTACCAGGTGAGGGAGTTGGCTTTGGGTGCATGGGACAGTGATCTCATGCAATCATAGATACCAAATCAGTGTTATATGTCTTCTTGACCACTTTCGTCCAACCTCCTCGGCATACGGATTCCCTCTAGTTAATTCCGCTCACTTATTAATGGGGATTTTACACGAAAATTCGCTCCCATCGCTTGACACTGTAGTGCCAATGATGTGGGCAAAGCAGATGGGAAGGCTCCCAATTCAGCTTTCATTAGCTTTAATGGTGGCGGTACACGTGGTCCATGGTTCAAACGTTCACCCCCCGTACACTGCGCGTCGCACCACATGGCCAACAGGAACCCCAAAGTCTCACTCGGCGATGTTGTCTGGGGTTCATTCCGACCTGAACTTGCAGTGGAATCGTACTCGGATAACAACCATCTTTTGCAATGATTGCAGCTTTCGCTGTGTTCTGGATATCCCGTTCAGCAAGAGAGCTCGATGTATGCACGACTGCTCACACTCGCATCACCACCTCTTCACCTGGGTCCGGGTCTGACTTGAATGATACTCACAGGAATCCTTGACACGCCCCTTGACGAAGTAAACTCTACATGGGATTCCTACAGATTGCCGGCCTCGTTCCGATTGAATGTCCGCATATGTTAACTGACAAGTTTCCGCGGGCGGCTGGAAATGGCATGAAACGGGGTCAAACTTTGTACTGTCTGAGTTTGAAGTTTGAAGACTGCGGAGTAAACTTTGTTGAAAACCGGAAAAGGGGAAAACAAGGCTCCGGCTACGGTCGACGCTTCGGGGACGTCGCTCCAATAACCCACAGCTGGTTCAGTTGTTCCTCACGCCAGGGATGCCTCCGGAGAACACAGACACGGACGTGTGCAATGCGCTTCTTACATTCTTCCAGCTCTCGGATTCACCCATCCACGATGCGCACCTGGTAGCTGTTGTTTTTCTTCAGATATTTCTCGTCCGCGTTGGTGTGACTTTTGCACTCATGTCGTTCTTACGTTGCCACACAGTTCACGCGTGGAGCAGTATAATCGGCTGTGGCGTGGAGTCGACAAGCACCACGCACCGGCACGCAGAGCGACCGGCCAACCGAACCAGCTCTCCAACGGTCATGGCACGACCGACGCGTTGTCGTGGTCAATCTGCCTACTTCATGCTATCGCTCTATGCCCATGTTTACGCTACTATGCACTTCACAATCTATCAACCAGTCAGCTCCCAGGTCACGTGCTCACTCGGTATGAACGTGGTGCAACTTCAGTCATACTGTTCAACCGCCTTTCTCGTCACCAGTAACCCTTAGCTGAAGGGGTGGTATTGCCCACGCCGACACCTCTTTCAAGCACGATGACTGCATGGGACCGTGGGTCTCCAAGAAAAATAATCCCAAGTATCTCTGCAAACGTCTGCTTCTGGGTCGCCCTTATCATTGAAGTTGCTGTGTGGCATTATGATTGGATTGATCATCATCAAAAACTTTCGAAAAGGTCGTATCTCTATCCATTTTCAAATCCTCGACATACCGGGATCCAGCCTGGTGACCGTCCGTCCAAGGGGCGAGCTGTTGATAGGGACCTCAACCTCTCGACTGGAAGCTGGTTAGGGTTGGCTTCCACCAGCGCACCACGCTACCGTATACCGACCCCAGGTATTGCTTACTAAGCTCGACAGTGTAGCTCTGAATCATACAAGAGTGTGATAGTAGGTCACCCGGTTTCGTCCCACACTCTCCAACGATCCCGGAAACTCGGAGCGCCGTATTTTTGTGATTGGTGAGTTGCGTGTTAACCTGACAGTTTTAAGTTTGATCGAGAGACCGGCGTGGGCATAGGTGAACCCTCTGTTTTGGAGTCACTGTTCATCCATGAGAGCACTCCAGAGTTCAAACCCAGGTGGAATACCCCCGCCCTGGGAATAGTCGCCCCCCTCCAGCCAATCGTTCAAATATCAGGGTATTCAGAGGACCACGACCTTCGCATTTCTCCCATATATAAAAATCCATTTGGCCAACGCCCCGTGCCTGCCATCTGCTGCTGTTGCTCTCCAGCGTTTCATGACTTTTCGCCCGAACCAGCTCCGAAGAACACCCGGGTGATCCGTGGCATTGTTCGAATGTTCATATGGCATAATTGCTTATACCATCCGAACTTCCACCCCTATGGAGGAGACATTCTGCAGGCATTTGGGCACTCTTAACTGCGCTGGTACACAGGATTCGGGCGTAGTGCGGCGAGGTCGACCGAGAGTCGACCAATGCTTAGGCATACCCCGACGATTCTGGAACTTTAACTTGTTCATTGGCTATCGGGCACAAACCGCTCATCATTAATAACATTCTGGAGATCGGGTCGTTACCGGCGACGCTGATACGTATGGAAAGGCTCGAGATGTGACGTCATGTAGCTTCATGTGAGTTGTCCTGCAGGCGACGGATGTTCTAGTCCCTCGACGCCACAGATACGGTCGATGCGGTACACGGGTGATGGTTTGGTAATGGGTCGGTTTCGGGGGAAGTGTCGTGTTTGTTATCATGCGGACGTTCTTCTTTTGCGCTGTGCATGGCGGCCACCATTCTGTGGTAACCAGTTTGATATTCACTGTATTAGAGGTTGATGTTGATGGGACTGCGGTTTCGAACGTTGCGGCGGGTGGTCAAGGTTTTTACCACGGATCCTGGCTTGACCATAACAGGAAACGACCCTATGTCACAAGTTTAGCACGATTATAGCCGATCTGCCACTTGGAGTCCCCAGGCTTGGTTCTTGGGTGCGAACACTCATGACCTCTACTTTCTGACTGTTTCAGACGCAGCGCTCAAGCTTGACCATCACCTGCTCGTCGTTGGGACAGCGTAACTTTGCTGTCCGCTGTAGCGCGACGAGTTATTTCTCTGGAGACCCTTCCCGGGTCACGGCTGCACGGAAATTGACTAAATTACTCTCGGCTCGAAAACGTGTCCGCCTTCAGATAGCGCTCGATCCTGGATTCCCTTTCTTTCGTGTTGACCACCACAATGGACCACCCGCCTCTCCACCAGACTCGTTTGCGCTCGTCGTCCTTCCAGGTATGAGCCTTACCCTTTGCACTTCCGTCACGTTTGAAATATGCCTACTGATTGCTCTCGACAAGGCTCGGGCACTCCACTTTCTCAAGAACCTCGTCTTACGTGCACGGGCAGGCGACGGGAAGTCGAGAGCCGTCATTTCCCCTGTCGCCATACCTACCCAGGACATGCAGCGCGCACACTCTTCGGTAGACCTCCTGCGTAAGCCAGACATATCGCCGCTCATCGGGTTTAGGGTAGAAGACGGCCCTAGCCCCATGGATACCGATGACTTGTCTCAAGAGGCTTCTACGAGCAGCACGTCACACCGTCCGCATAGGCGTTATGCCACTTCGGATTCATTGCATACTGCCCCTATTCATGCGACGTTTGCTGGTCACGGCGTTGCCTCAGCTTTCTTTCGCGATCAGGGACGCCTGGGAAATAAATTCCTAGTAGATGGTCCTGTAAAACTGCTTGCTCCAGCCCCATTGTTCTTGCGGTCACACTCGTCCTTCGATGTTGTCGTGCAGCCTCCCCGGTTTCCCTTGTTGGATCCCGAGATCCCAGTACAGATCAGCCTCTCTTCAGAAATGAAGCTTCACGAGGAAGCTGCGCAACACGCGCTGAATGATGATACGGCACGACCTTTGGGGGATGTTCTCTCCCATGATGCCGCTCTGACTGACCCCCCACCGATCTCTTCTTACCCGGGTACCCTCTCGGGGGCCCAGTCAGTACCGTTCCCGCAAGATTCCCCCTCACAAACAGTCCGGGAGCTTCCCCCGTTGTTACCCCCCCATAGTGCCCCCTTACCACCGCGATTCTGTGTCGCGACAGAACGTCGCTTACGTTTATCACCGTCAATAATTACAAGACAACCTATGCCTCTACTCAATTTACCTATATTGCCACCACCACCATCACCTGCGCAAGACACGCCGCCAAGGCAGAGGGTACCCCTGCGAAGCATGCCTTCGTTGTCCAGACACGGTCGTAGTAATGTTGAATGTCAAGCGGATCGCGAGAATGCGATGCTAGCGGATTCAGATGAAGACGGAGGTGATGAAGACGAGGAGCAGGAACAATTTACCGACGCTTTGAGCACTCATCAGAGTGATGACGAAGACGATGAAGCGTCCAGCCCCGGTCCATCCTGTACCCACGGCTTTAAAACCCTGCAAAAACAGCGCATGAGGGACGAAGGATCTTCGGTCGAAGGTACTGTCTCGCCGACCTCGTCCCAGAGCGACCCTGTCGGCCCAAATCTCGTCGACTACTTTTGTTCCAAGACCTATGTCAAGTCCATCCATGTTGCGCCATCGTCCACTTCGATGGCAATGTATCCGTTCTCTCCTAACATACTTTGCGCCGAAGATGGCAACCGGCGCCATGCTCTGGATCCTGACATCCTGACACCTGGGGCTCGGTTGGAGAACAAGCCCGGTCTTCACCGCGTTGCTTCGCAGAGCATGATCAACCTTGGTTCCACTCGGCATGCTGAGCTGGGACTGCCCCCTCCCAAGGCTAGGGAAACAGTGCGGTCCATCGGAGGGTCAGCTTCAGGACATACCGCCGAAAGTACAGCAGAATCGGAGGAGAGTGATATAGAGGCAGTGATTGGACGTCTGCTCCGACGCACTTCGATGCCCAGTTTCCACCCCACTTCGGATCCTCCGCCGTATCCCTCGTTTAACCCTCGCCCAAAGGAAAGTCGCGTTGCGCTACATGAGGATGAGGAGCGAGAGCGGCTACCGCCTTACTCCAATTCCCTGTACCTCATAGCCGTCATGCCTCGTAAGATGGAGTTTAGTGCCCCCGGTGTACAGGCAAGGGACCGCAAGTGGAGACGCGTGGTGTGCGAGTTGGAAGGGACTACCTTTCGGGTATACAAGTGTCCTCCCGGCGCCAGTGGTGCAGGTGTTCTAGGAGACTGGTGGGAAAAGCGCGTGGGCGTTGGTGATGTGGCTTCTCTTAATTCGCCTCGGACACGGAGAAGAGAAGAGCAGTTTGAAGAGCCCTCGAAATTGGGGATCGACGAGTCCCCAATACCTGTCACACCTCCAGTATCCACGGCACCGTCGGCGTTTGTCCCTCCAACCAGACACAGCAGGCGAAGCGGGTCTCAATCGTCAATGGCAACCCAATCTACTATGATATCCACGCCTAGGGCGGTAAAACGCGCCTCGGTTACAAGCCTTTTGTCGCCCTTTAGGAGTTCAAGCACTGCTAGGCCGGAAGTGAGTATTGGGGAAACCTCGCGTCGTTCCGAGCCCCGTGAGCTCGAACTATTGCCTGTCGATGCACGAAGTAGCCGTTCTTCGTTGTCGCATGAGTTCAGTGGGCGAGCGACTCCGCCCCGACAGCCTCGTTCGGCCACACGACTCACTTTCTTGCCCGTGGCGACGGGTCGAGCGCAATGTGACGATGGCGAAATATCCAAACCGTGCAGTTCAAACCTATTGCGTGCATATACCTTGCAGCATGCAGAGAGCGGTCTGGGGAACGACTATCTGAAGCGGAAAAACGTGATCCGAGTGAGGTTGGAAGGAGAGCAATTCTTAATGCAAGCACCCAATGTACCTGCTGTCGTGGAATGGATCGAGGTACAGAGTGTGTAGATCTGGTGATGTGGGTCTGATTGCTTTGCAGGGGCTCCATGCTGGGACCAACATTGCTTTGGATATCGACCAACGACAGATGCCAAGGGGACCCATGTTTCCAAGGTCGGTTTTTCTTTATATTGTGGGGTCAGTACATCGGCTCACGGTGATCAGGCGACGACGACGGCGTGCGCGCCGCACGGAGGAGGAAGACAGTACCCCTGGGCAGCGAACGCCTACGCCTGACGAACCCGCATGATAATGATGTACCACTCTCGGACTTGTACTGGACTTATACTGGACAGTTGCACTATTGTTTTGAGCACGCACTCATTCTTTGGAGAATTGCCTTGTACCTTGTGCTCACTCTCTGCCCTACGCATGTATCCTGTGTGCCCATGGATAGAATTAAAAGCGTCGTTTGAGTTTCCCACGGTTTTTGCTGTATACCACGTTCGGTTTTTGCCTTCGCATCAAACGAGCTCCTCCGTTATCTTGTATCCGTACCCTCATCGATTTTCTTTCTCGTCTTTTTTTTCCTTCTCCTGTTTCTGGCAGCCGACGAAAGCCATTGCCCAAGAATTCTCCCCTCCCTATCTACGCACCCACATTCCCGCCAAAATTCGCCATAGCGCAGCCGTAAAGCATCAACGTTATTGCGTGTCCACTACCGCCTGTTTTTTCCACCAACAACATTCGTACCTCGCTCCTTCACGCCAACGTCTGAATCATCGAAGCACGACTTCACAGTATGGCCGATTCTGCGACGGAGATCGATCTGGACTCGGTCATCGACCGATTGTTAGAAGGTGGGTGGCGTGTGCCTGTAGCTCGGTCCTCTTTCGGGGTTGCTCGCAAAGTGGAACAGAGGGGATGTAAACGCCACGAGCCGTCCTCGCTGGGGGGGTTGGAAGGTGGTTTTGAGGGAGGGTTTAGGGCGTATGGCTGTGGAGTCACTGGCGCGCCATGCGGCAGTGTTGCGATGCGCTGGCGCGGGTCGGTGGAAAAGCTCCCTAGGGTGGAAGATGCGTCCCTCGAGCAACTCCAACGCACTCTTACTACAACCCATGCTCTGGTCTCTGAACGGGAATATTGATTGGTGTCCCTTTTTTTTCCCTTTTTTTTTTCGCAGTGCGTGGAAACCGACCAGGCAAGCCGGTGCAACTACAAGAGTACGAAATCAAATATCTCTGCACGAAAGCACGCGAGATTTTCATAAACCAACCAATTCTATTGGAACTAGAAGCACCCATCAAGATTTGCGGTTCGTACTTAGGATTTCGTGTAACAGTGTTTTTGTTATGACTCACATCACCGGTATCCCTGACAGGTGACATTCATGGTCAATACTATGACCTTTTGCGACTTTTTGAGTATGGGGGTTTCCCACCAGAAGCAAACTACCTCTTCCTCGGCGACTATGTCGACCGGGGTAAGCAATCTCTCGAAACCATCTGCCTCCTCCTCGCATACAAGATCAAGTACCCTGAAAACTTTTTCATCCTTCGTGGAAACCACGAATGTGCAAGCATCAACCGAATTTACGGTTTCTATGACGAATGTGTGTTGTACTTCTCATCACCCCAAGATGTGTTCAGTATTGAAAACAGAGTCAAGGCAAACGGCGGTACAATATCAAGCTATGGAAAACGTTTACTGATTGCTTTAATTGTCTACCCATCGCTGCCATCATCGATGAAAAGATATTCACCATGCACGGCGGATTGTCCCCCGATCTTCAATCAATGGAGCAAATACGAAGGGTCATGAGACCCACAGACGTTCCAGACACTGGTGCGCCTGCCCGCTTTGTATGTTTTTGAGATCTATCTCACCGATCGGACAGGATTACTCTGTGACCTTCTATGGTCAGACCCAGACAAGGATATCACTGGGTGGTCGGAAAATGATCGAGGCGTTTCGTTTACGTTCGGGCCAGACGTTGTTTCAAGATTTTTGCAGAAGCATGACATGGACCTCATTTGCAGAGCACATCAGGCACGTTTCGACCACCCTGATATCACTTCGGTTACTGATATATTACAGGTCGTGGAAGATGGTTACGAATTCTTCGCAAAACGGCATCTCGTTACCTTATTCTCGGCACCAAATTATTGCGGAGAGTTCGACAATGCTGGCGCCATGATGAGCGTTGACGAGACCTTGCTGTGTTCCTTCCAAGTGAGTTGTCACGTGATCCTGTACAGTCAATGTTTTGTGACGCGGTCCCAAGATCCTTAAACCCGCCGAGAAGAAAGCCAAGTACCCATATGGAGGCATGAACATGGGACGACCGGTGACACCACCTCGCAAACAGAAGAAGGGGAATAGCAAGACTGGTTGAGTCAGGTGGAGCCTTCCTTCATCTTTCTTGATCCAGTTTCCTGTTTATTTTCTCTTCTTTAATTGTGTTTCTCTTCGGTTATTACGGTCATGGCTGGCTATATCTTGCTAAAAGGGTGGCTCATGATGATGGGAACAACGACAGGCCTCACACGAGCCCGCTTTGTTGTCGGGGCTGCCAGAACGAAGCAACATGGTGGAGCATTGGTTGAAGGCGAGGATGAGGTAACGATGGACCCATTTTGCATGGTACCTTGGCAAAGGAGAGCACACAATCCCTACGTATCTATTCCTTCACTTTGGACATGACCCTCTCCGTAAACAAAACAGTCCTCTCGTTAACCCCCCACTTGGGCGGGGACCGTCAGCACTCTTGGCTTTTCCTCTCCGTTGTACCGGGTTCTTCAAGTGGCAACAGTGGATGGTGTCATGGATCCTTGCTCACGTCGTTTTTGTCTTGTCATTTTCAGTAGCCATCTTTTCTTTCTCCTTGCGAGGCATTCGATAGCCTGACCCGTTCATTCTTTGTCTCTTCTTTCCTCTTCTCATCTTTTCCCCCTTGTCACAGTAGGTCTGTCCATATAGTACATTGACTTAATTATTTGGGGACTGCTGGGGGATTGGAACGTCAGGTCGATCTGACGAGTCTGACGAATGTGGTGATCAGACGAAGCTACTACTGTTGTGATGATCCTACAGCGGTCACGCCACGCTTATACCAAGGTGCACCGTGACGAGTCGGACGGCTTGAAGCTTCCCTTCTTCCCCCCCTTGTTTTCCTCGGGAACCTTTTTCTCTGAATCGAGCAACACCACTCCACCTGGGGTATCTCCAGTAGCACTGCCAATGTCAATGGGTCATCGAGTCCGTCTGCGGCGGCGGCGTCGATTTGGGAAAGAAGCCAGCGACGCAGTGGGAGTCGCGCAACGAACGTTATCCCAACCTCCGTCTCTCCCGACAGACTGAGAAATAGGGTAAAACTCTAAACAGGTGAGATATTCCCGGGCGGATCCATGTGACGTTGTGCTGATACTACACTTAGTAGGCTTGCTCATGACGACGACGACGGAGCTCCACGATTCGGGCCAGTCTCTCTCAGCCAAAACGCGTCCTAGTAATCCGCCCATCTCGTTGTGCGTCCCCGTTTGTCGCTCCTGACACCGTGCATGATGAAAAAGTCTACTTTAGACATCGGTCTGTAAGATGCCCATCGGACAACCGTTCCGCCCAAAGGGACGTGACGACGACCTTGTCGGGGGAGCAGGACTCGTCAAGGTTTCCGTCCAATGCCTTTGAAAGTTTGCATTTCAAAGCCCAGGGGCTTGCTGCACAATGATCGATGACCAAACGTGGGGCCCTGGGGTCGTTCCTCGCCGGGAACCGGCGCGGTCGACCCCTGAATACGGGCTTGGTGAGTGTTATGTTAAAAATGTCGCATGGACCATGCAGGACGACTCTGACCGTTTGCTAAACATGTCACGGTCCCGAGGTCTGGTCATGTTCCCCGTCGTCCGTGGCGCGGCCCGGAGAGCGGACGTACATAGATGCGTCACGACCGCACCCTCGTGACCGACTTCCACACCGCTCCGCAAGCCGAGCCAGGGGGAACGTGTGTCCCTTGGCTGCCGGAGGGGCGGCGGGTCACGCCCTCAAGGAGGCCCGACTGTGGAATCGAAATACGCTTAGGGAACAAGTCGGAGAAACGTGTCATGCGGTCGCGTCCACCGCCGCAACATCACAAGGTGCAAGATGAGGGCGGGGTGCCACTTTGTGGACGGGACCCTGGTGTGGCGATGGCATGGGAGGTCGGTTTTCAACTTTGATAGGTAGATAAGCCAAGGCATGACCGGCCTACCCCGTGATACGTGGGACGTAGAATGTAACCCCCGTAGTCGTGAGGCTAGTCGGGAATTCGTTTTGTCGGAAAATCATGTACACGGCCATGTGCAAGTCATGTCTGGATGAATGTTCATGACGTGCAATAAGACGGAATCTTGTCTTGTTGAATATATTGTACACATATGCATGCTGGGAGATGCATCAACTAAGGGGCGTATATCTGTTTACGAACAATCGACGGTATAATCATGTAATAGAAACCCCAAGGAAAACGAACAAACAAATAAATGAAGCGTCGCTATCCAAAGATGGCAAGGAGGGAGTGGGAAGTACATGGAGAGGAACGGGAGGAAGAGACATCATGCACTCTCTGGACGTTTCTCGGGCACAAAGTCCTCGTGCACTTCGCGCACCTCGGCCTGGTGTGCAATCTGGTTGATGGCGTCCTCACCATCGAACAGCGCTGCCGTCTCCTCCAGCGTCCGGTTCTTGGTCTCCACGATGAAGAACCACAGAAAGACGAATTCGCATGCGAGCCAGCAGACGTACACGAGCTAGACGCATCGGAGGTGGCTTGTCAGTACAGATGTCCGTAATGCTTAGGTTGAGCGCAACTTACGTAATACTTCCATCCCATTGCGTCCAGTGCGATCGGGTTGACGTACTGGTTAAAGATGAGGGCGACCGAAATGACAAAGTTGAAGACGGTGAACCCTTTGGCACGAATGTTGTATGGCAAGATTTCGACCGTGTACGAGACAATGAGGGGAGTGAACGCAAGGTCATATGCAGCGTAGAAGAGGAAGATAAATGCAATGACGGCATGTCCAGCCGCAGCGGTCTGGTGCTGAGCATACTCGGCAAAGCAAATCGCTTGCGCCGTATAGAACAAGGTCATCAAACCGGCAGAAAGCAGGAAGAGGAAGCGACGACCCAGACGGTTGACCATGAAAGACGCGTATACAGCCCAGCACAAGTTCCAGATCTGCAGGATACCGTTGATGAGAAGTTGAGTGCCTGTACCGGTGATACCGATCTGGTCGAAGACCTTGTTCAAATAGTACGAGACGAGGCCATTACCGGACCATTGGGAGAAGAAGGCAATGGCGATGATGATGCGCATGCGCTTGCGGTTTCCAGGTGTGGCAATGAGCGACTTCCAGCCGACGTTCTCAGCGATCGTACGGTCGAACTCGAGGGCAGCCTTGATTTCCTGGAATTCATATTGTACGAGCGGGTCTGATCTGGAAGTGAACTGATTAGCGAAAATAGGGTTTGTTCTGGGGTACACTTACTCATTGCCATCAGCGTGATAATAGGCAAGAACCTTCAACGCCTCTTCGTCGCGTCCCTTTCTCAGCAACCAACGAGGCGACTCGGGTGCAAATAGAACCAGGACAAATTGCAAAATCGAAGGAATACCCTGTAGCAGTGATGGCAAACGCCATGACCAGGTACTATTTATCTTGAAGGTACCGTACGTTGCCCATGCAGCACTAATAAGAATCGCCGTGAGTCGAGAATGGCAACGAGTCGCATCGCGTGGAAAAAAACTTACATGATAGCACCAGAATACCAAAGGGAATTGTACAGGGATGTTAAAGGGGCGCGGTATGTAGGGTATGAGATTTCAGTGACCAGCATGGGAGCGGCGGTAGCTGTAAATGTTCCTCAACTTGTGGGATCGCATGGCTGAATCTGTATGGAACTTACCTGCGAAAGTGAGACCGAAGCCGATCAAAAAACGGGCACCAATGAACATGCCGATGGATTGGGAGGCAGTTTGAATGGCGGTAGCAATGCACATGATTGTCGCACCCAAGAACACGGCTCGACGACGACCAATGCCGTCGGACACATAGGGGGAGAAAGGATAACCTGCCAGCGAACCAATATTCTACGCACGTATGGTCAGCAGATTTAAAAAAATAAAAATAAGAAAATAAAAATAAAAACTGGGCTATGCTCACTTGGATGGCATTGAGCAGGCCAAGCTTCCCACCGGATGGGTTGTTGAAAGCAGACTTCCACTGAGTGAGAGTCTGCAAACCGTTCATCATACTGCCGTCGTAACCGTTTGTGGACGAAGTAATGAGACTGTGTAACATTAGAATGTCAGAGAAATCATGTAACGTGCGGGGTTCTTCTAGACGTACAGAAGGACGATCCACGCATGGAGGACAATCAGTCTGTTGACATGTGAGTAAGCGAAAGGAAGAACGACCGCTACATAGGATGCTCACCGCCTGTTATTGTACCACTTTCTTCTCGGGTCGATCAGATGCGCTAACGACGCATCCTGAATTCCAACGGGAGCAGCACCACCGACACCCATATCGCCTTCTGAACGGTTACAAAAAAGAAGGAAAGGAGGCAAATGGGGTTGAGGACTTTACGCGCTTGTTTGCACGTCTTATAGCCTCGGGTCCGGGAAAACGATTTAACCCCCGGATTTGAAAGCTGAAACTGAGAGGTTTTCCTGAATTAACCCGCGCTCCCGTGGCCTCAGATCTAATTGTAAACGGGTTTAGAGCCGCACCGTGCCTGGATGCCGCCGTCAACTGATGGCGAAGCAAGGAACCACTGGACTGTCCGACGTGGTGAGCTTGTGCGGACCCTCGATGTAAGTGGCCATACCATTCCCAGCGCTACCGGTGCGCGGGCCGCTGGGGGACGTCGGGATGCGATGTACAGCGGGCCATCTCCAGTGTGGTGGGCCGGTACGGCTCATTACCCCGCATTTGAGACCACTATCATTGAATATTAATCAATGATGGACCAAAAAGGGGCGGCGGAATTTTTAGTAGCTCGTCAGTCTCGTTTCGTTTCGTTTCGTTTTCGAGGAACTCGGGTTCCGTGCTCGACCGACAATTTTCCACAGCATCTGACAACTTGCTCCGAGTCCCATGAATGAGTACCCATGGCTTCATCCGTACGTGTCGCATTCGCTCCACTTTTCCACAGGGATCTTGAAAACGTTTGTCTGTCGGGAGTGACATGCAGAGATACCAACGAGTATGTTTCCCATTTCCTCCAAGTTTGTGGGGACACTGCGGAACGGGTTGTGTGTTGTGTCCGGGAGTGGGGAGATGATGATCAAGTCGCTGATTGAAAATAACACATTTGGACAATCCATTCGTAGTTCTCGTCTTTTTACCACGCGTTTGCCTCCTCTCCGATGGTGGTGGGATGGACCGGATCTCCACAGGTACTTGCACGCTCGAAGCAACCATCGCGTTCCTATGATTAGTACTTTATTGTCCAGCAGCCTTCTCCAATCTGTCCGATGATACAGCGATGCCATATCCTCATCCTTGCACCAAGTTGCAAACAAGAAGAGCACTGCCGGATCTTCACGGCGGGTCAACGACCCGTGTCTTTTGTGGTGTCTCAATGTGTCGTTTCCTATCTAGACTGCTCAAACCGTTTCTTGTGTTTATTCACAATTCCCCTACAGGAATGCATCCACGTAACAAAGAGCATCATGCAAATACGAAAGCAAATCATACACAGGTAGCATCCAGCACCGATTAGTCTCCGGCACTATCCCGGGCGCGCAAAAGATCCGGCGCCAACGTCCAGAAACGCAGAGCATAGGCTCTACCTACTATCGTTTTGGCATCTCGCTGGTCGACACGTCTCTGCTCTTGCCGTGAGCGCTTCCCGAAGAAGCATCATAATATCCTTGTCCATTCCCCGTGTCCGTGCTGGTTTCCGTGAACGACGGGACTGTTTCAGCTTTTTTCCGCCTCCCAAACGGAACGACCCAGTTGCTTGCAAACGTTGCTAGCGTACTCGATGCTGTTGATGGTGGGGGTTGTGGCTGCGTCTGTGTGTATGTCTGCATCTTTGCATGTGGCAGTGTACCTGGGACTACACCAGCGCTGGGGCCGGCCCCCGATCCCAAGGGCGATGCCCGCGCAACGTGGTGCGAAGACGTCCGCCGCCGGTTCATCAAGAACTGTGACATCCCATCCGAGAGCGACTCTGATGGCGAGGGCGGACCAGCAAGCAACGCAGGCTCAGATGAGAACGCAGAGAACATGGATTCCGTCAATGCTGTCGTTGCCGCGGCTTTCACCGTAGCTGGGGAACTCGTGACTGTCGCCAACGTAGGTGGTCGCGCCGATGATATCCTGGACGCCGTTGAGATCCGGGACCCACGCGAGCCTGGGCGTAATGGTGAGGATGTACGCGGTTGCGACGTAGTGCCGGTTGCAGGTGGAGGGACAGGAGGTGGTGACGGACCCGATGGCCCTCTGGGCAATAATGGTGAAGACGGGGGCGGCTGTGGCTGTGGTGAAGGGGAGGGCTCGGGGTCTGAACTAGGGGGCGTAGGCACCTCGGCCTTGGACGGCGGAACGACTACTGACGTCGGCTCTTCAGATGGTTCGGGGGACGCTTGGGCGAGCAATCGTGAGAGCGACGAGGGTCCGGCAGAAGGCGTCGAGTTTGCTCGCTGGCGCGAAGGAAATAAATGCGAGGTGGGCGGTTGGGTGACGCTGAACGAGTCTTCGACCTCGGCTCGAGGCGGCCCTGGGGGAATCGGCGGTGGTTCTGGCGTCACCACCGTCGACTTGCGCTCACTCTCCGGATCTGACACTGCCGAGACCTTTCTCAAATTGGGTCTGCGCTTATTGACTTGGCTGGATTGCGTCCAGTCTTCGACCTCTAGCATGTAGTACTTGATACCGTCACCTAAGCCGTACGGGTTACTAGTCGGATCCTGTGACAATACAATGAGACACGGGAGGAAGAACGGATACCCATCTTTACCTTTTGGTCCACCACGCGCTCGGTGATGGATGTAATCCGAGCAACGATCCATTCTCGTGTCTTCAACTGTTCCGCTAAATGCCCCGTTGCCAAAAGGAAATAATGGGGAAATGACACTACGCACACGATAAGACGGGCTTCCAAAGAGAGATAAAGAAAAGACACTCACCGTTAAACGCCGCCCATGGTTTCGACACCGAATTTCGAGTGGGCAGAAACAGGGCGAGGTCCCCCTTGGCGAAATTTCGAAACGATATCTTGCCCTTGGCGCGCTCCCTGTATTCTTTGCACTGCTTCTGCCATTTCCGAATGACTGTCCCCGTTTTGGCGACTGTGTCCAAAAAGTGGTCATGATCAAACGCCCGCAGCAGCTCCAACGCACCGACTGGATCGGACGGATCGATTGGTGATGGTTCTTCCGCAATCACATCATGACGCAATGGCGGGGGAGGGGAGAATGCAGACTCTACCAGATGTGGATGGCTGCTCTGACTTTGGCTTTGACCTTGTTTCACGTTTGGATGGGTCGTATAGGCGCGTGCCATCGATAATGCTTTGGAATGTGCATTCCGAAATGCGATCGCCACGTCGAGCATCTGCGCCAACAATCGCCCACTGTTCTCCAAGCTCTGCTCAAAGTCGCACTGCGAGACCCGTCCGGCCGCCACGTCCTCTAGCAACAAGCGTTCAGCATGCCTCGCTTCGCGCAGCTCGTGCTCGACGCGTTGTAGTTCCTCCCGCAATCCTATTGCATCGGCATTCGTCAGATCCACGTTCGCATGAGCCTCCTTCAGCTGACGATTCGCGTCCTCGAGTTGTGCTCTTAGTTCCGAAAACTGGTGCTCCAACACCGCACGATCCCCGTCCGCCTCGGCAATATGATCCCGGAGCATCCGATCGTGTTCTGTCGCCTGCACTCTCAGCAGTCGATCCTTTTCCATATCCGACTCTTTCAGCATCCGGTGCACCTCGTCATTCTCCGCCCTCACCGTCCGTATCTGGCTCTCCAAATCTTCCCCACGCAAACGCGCCTCTTCGAGATCCCGCAACGTCGACGTTTGTTCTCCCAATAGCTGGTTCACCTTGGCCGCGTTCTTGGCTTCGAGCGCATTGACCTCCCCCACTTGCGCATGCACTTGGGCGAGCTCCTGTCGAAGCACGTCTGCCACCCTCGCTTGCTCCGTCGCATCGCTCAACGCCTTGGCACGTTCTCGGCGCTGTCCCTCCACGTCTTGCGCCAGCTCTGCATTTCGACGCTCGAGAATCCGTCGCACCGACACTTCACTCTCGATCTGGGCCTTGGCTTGATGGAGCTCGCGTTCCAACGCATCGGCTCTTTCGCGCTCCGATTGAGCAACGAGCTCAGCCTTTTCAACGCCCTTGTGTAGTCGTTGTGTCTCTGCTTGGAATGTAGTCCGTTCTTGCTGCAAAGTTTGTTCCAGATGAGCTCTGGCTTCTTCGGTATTGTGAAGCTGTTCCGAGAGCTCTTGGAAAGCCATCTCGTCCGCTTCTGTAACTACGATGTCGTGAGCGACGCAAACGAAATCAATGACGACAAATAGATAAGACATACGCTTCCTTCGAGACGCTGATAACCGGGATGCAGAAAGCACTGCAAACATCCACATGAGACGACGACCAGCAGAAGAACGACGCGCAACCTACGTGAACGTTCCGCTATACGGTCGAAGCCTGCCTCGAGGTTGTCCATCTTTTGTACGAGTTTTTCGAGCGCAAAACGGGTCTCCTGAACAGAATTGAGAACCTCTATATTTGAACTCGCTCGGGCCCATTCCTCCAGATCGTGCACCGCCTGCAAAAAAGCTGTTCCAAAGAGGTTACGATCCTTTTTTTTCGAGTAAGCACGCAGGACACGATCGAACTCACCATCCACGTCGCCTCTCTCGAGCGAGTAGGCTGAATCCTTCCCTCCAGAGGGCGAAAAATCGATGGTGGGTACAGGATCATCCATACCCCGAGTGTCGAATGGTAATTGTCCATGTACTTCTCCACGGTATACCTGACGACGTTTTCTCTCACTCGCGCTGCAATATAATGTCAACTTACACCGTAGTCAGCAGGATGCGCTCACTCACGAGAGTTTTGCCATGACCTCGAGAATGGACTGTGCCCGTTGATAAAAGAATCGTGCTGTTCGGCGATGAGCGACAGGGGGGAAGATCATGCTCCAGACCCTCACCAAACTCCTTTCGGCGTACAATCTCGATCACCGTAGCGCCATAAGAGTACAACATGGTATGTAGACGCTGTATATGCGAGAAATTGGTTTTCGTTCGAAACTTGTTTTGCAATTGGGATAGCGTAGTAGGTAGCTGAACGAGATCCACGTTCAGAGTACTGATACGGCGCAATGCCCCGATGCATTGTTCGGTGTAGTCGTTCTGGGTGTGGTCGTTAGCCCTTGTCTACGACCCTCGTTGATAGTCCGTTGCGACGTACCTTGGCACGCGTCATGGCCTCGACCTCATGCCTGAGAATGCCATCAAGCTGCTTGAGCTCTACCAAGGGAGGTGAGGATGTACTCGATAGACATCTCACCACATTACCTTGCATGGGCGCATCGTGGTTCATTGCAGGACTCTCCAGCGCTGCAGCAATTTCAGACGCCTTGTCCAGAGTGTCGTGAAACCTCCTTCCTGAAGCTTCCGCATCCTCAATAATCCTAACAGAATGTCAACGATACTCCACCACAACACTTAGACTCAACCTTACTTTATATTGGCCACCGTCGACCGAACCACCTCTGCACCCGCCGTCAACCTCCCCACCGCCTTTTCAGACTCGGAAAATTGTGTTCGTAAATCATCTGAGTACGGAATGAGACGTTGCCTAGTCTCCGTCATTCATCGAGGCGTTCACTCACCATGTATTCGTGCACACCCATCCGCCACGAGCTTCATTTTGTCCCTTGCCACATACGTTCCCAACATCCTTGGTCTCTCACCCCCTTCGATTGCCTTTCGCATCGCCGGAGACATAAATTCGACATGCACCTCTATGCGATTCACAATCTCCAAGTCGGCATCGACAAACGTGAGCAAGGACGTTTGGCGCCCAAGGTCCCGAGAAGCCGTCACGGCAATCCCGTCAAACACGTCCGTAATGTCGAGCGTGTTGAGATCGAGACTGCTACATGCGATACGGGCGGCTTCGTGTTGACGATGGAGCGTTGCGAGGGTATGGGTGACATAGTCGAGGTAGACGTGCGCGCTGCGAAGGTACTGGGCTGCGAGATGGGAAGGTTTGTATGGCGGCGTCGCGGAGAGGACTTCTGTTCATAGTCATGAATCAGAGGTAAGCGGGAGACGGCAAACAGGGGCGCACCCTCCATGGGAAGTTGAAATGGTGGCTCGACATGGAGCTCCCTGAGCACCTCTGGAAATTCGATATCAAGATAGTGTTTGTTGAACACGTAGATGGTCTATCAACCCAGCATGAGTACGAGTACACAGGGAATGCGTGGGGCGGTTGCATAGCTGACGGTTACACGCACCTGGTCTTGAGCACCAACGAGTTCGCGGACGTTATCGGTCCGTAAACGTGTCCCGTCCGAGAGATAAGCCAGTATAGCATCTTGGTCCACGCCAATCTCTTGATGGAGAAAAACCTCGAGGCTACCTCTCCTGTGACTAACCAGTCAAACCGGTTTGCTCACAACCAACGCTCACTCCCACCTCTCAATGTCTCGCAAGGTAGCACTGACCTAGGCAGTACACGTTGTTCAACGGGCGACGTGTTTGGCGACGAGGAAGACTCACCTGAAAAGACTCGCCGTCCTCAGCACGACATATCTGAATCATAACAGGTTGTGTCAAGTCAAGAACAGGTGACGAGAAGTCAAGTTGCCACATTACTCGTATTCGTACCAGCACAAGAGTCCAAAAATGGGTATATGGCCCCTGACCTACGATCCCCCCAAATAAATACATAAGTACTACATGAGTGGTACAAACACGTCGTAGTTAAGTTTAGTTATAGTTAATCAACTGACAATAAATCCTCTGGATTACATCTATCCGTCCGCTCACTCGCTCACTGGTTCACCGGACTCTTCCTCGTCGTCACCGTTATCGTCGGCCTCCTCAAATGAAACACACCAGAAAACCTTTCCCACCGACTCCCCATCGTCCTCGCCTAGAGACGCTTTCTTGCGCTCACAGCAAATAAACTTGACCGGATGTTTGTCCCAATACCTAACCAGATCAAAACATATACCACCTGGAAGACGCAGCGACAACGTCGGGCTAAACTCGAGGTAGCCATAACAAAAGTCCGTCGTCACAAGATCCTGAATTCACAAACCTCGTCAGTTCATTGCTCATCCGTGCACCAGACACCGTATAAAGTCAAACGTAAACAGAAATACACAGACCTGTGCTCCCAGAACAACCTCTTGGCGATGGTGTGCACCGCCAAAGAATGACCTGCGTTCGCCGGCCGTCCGAAAGTCCATGTAGCGCTTGGTCCCTTTCCATCGCACGTGCGCTTTCTCAAGGGACCTTCTGACCGTGTTGTTGACGTTATCTCGCAAAGACGACATTGCGGAGCCATACGACGTATCGGAACTCGACGACCACGAGGTGGAGAAGGAGGAACGAGAGACCGAGGGGGGCGTCACATCGCACGATAGAGGTTGAAGGATAGAACATCTCGAGGTAGTCCACAGCTGGGACGTATCGTCCGATATAGAAACAGGTGGGGGAAATGGAGGAATGTCAGATTGGGGGAGCCCGCCCAGACTATATATCCGTTCGTGGGCAAAATGCGGCATCGTTGCGATCAAGGGTGAAAGTGCCCATGGCTTGGAAGAAGTGAGGTCGTGTTCCAATGTAGGATCAATGAAGCTTTTGTTACGAACACGATTCTGAATGAATTTGGTATCACTTCGCAAAACGGATACACGCACTGCATGAATTTAAGAGCTGCGCCTGAGCCCCAAGGGAGTTTCAACCGCTTCTCAAATACATTGCCGAACAGAATATCATCCGCCGAATGCGGTTGCAAGAACCGGCCTGTGCGAACACGTCATGAGACGAGACAAGACAACGGGACATGGGCGCTAGTTGCACTATTGCAGCACATACCTTGAACCTGAATACTCCAAGTGATCCCTTTTCTATCCTCCCTCTCAAAATATTCACTTGTTAACCGTTTTCCGTTTGGATCGACGAAATTCTTGACATAAATCGCAATCTTCCCCTCAAAATACTGAGAGACAACCGTATACGCCTGACCCGTATTGACGATATCCGTGATGGGGACTAGATCCTCGGCAGTTGTACCAGCAAGGACACGAAGACGAGGCATGATACGGCAACGACACAGACTGCAACGCAAGGCAAAAAGAGGATAACCTCGACGTTCCTGGGTGTCGCGTAGGCGTACTCGACTGCTTCAATAGCCGTGGTCGACGTTTCAAAGATATTCAAGGCCAGGATGATCAACGGGACCCGCTCGTCGATTTTAAGGGGGACTACACAACGTGACCGTTCTGCTTCCTCCACTGTGAGGGCTCCAATGGTTACGTTAGTAATGTAATTTCCTACCCTTTTTGGCAATGACATCGTTAAACGGTAACATTGTCATTAGATAGTGTTGGACACCGTAGTCGACGTGGAACGAGATGGTGGAGTGATGAAGCTCCCAGGTAATGACCACTGACGATTGGATTCGAATATAACCACAACCCAAATTCCAACTCGAATACACGCTTCATCCAATCATCGCGGGAGCATCCAAGTTCGATAAATAGATATTGAGTATTTTCCGTACATAATGGTATCAAGGGCTTGCAATCGTAAATCTACAAACAACTGGGGGAAAACATGAGCTACACATGTGCGTATACGTAGTAAAGAAGATAGAGAATGACGCCCAAGGCGAAAGGGTACTAATCATAATACGCAGGCGACAACCACCCAGTACTCTACTTTTGACCAAAGATTCCTAAAACGAACCTGAAACCAAAAGTGGAATGAAAATCGTTGGACCATATGGCGGTTCCAATCCCCCTCCAACTATTTGGTCCATGCTGAGACCCGTAGAATCAACTCACCCGCTCACATGCCACATGACCCGAAACCCACCCAAGATGAAAGTATCTCCATCAACTCCCACACAAGGAGACTCTTGCGAACAGCAGAAGCACGACCGACACCACTAGCAAACCCTTCGTTGGCGCACCCGCATTCGCCCACGCCGAGGAGGCTACCTGTGCCTTTATAGCATATGACGACCCACACGCATTGTTAAGCGTGTCCGCAGCAGGGTTGTACGTCTGCGTAAGACCCGCCAAGGTCGTCGCACTGGTACTATTGAGCACCGAGGCGTACGACGCCATCAGTCCCGACGTACACTCGTTACACGCACTTGTCGTGATATTCGGTCCGAGCGGTTGGCCGAGGGGTAATTGGTAGAACCAATAGCTTGACGGGTCGGAATTCGCGACAGCCTCGACATAACAGTACGAATTCGTGGCTGGATTTACTTGACAGGCGACGTTTCGCATCAAGTCATACGTGTTCAAGGCTGCAGTTCAGCAAAACATGCACAAAACTAGTCAATAATGCGATAGCATTTCAATCGGCGTAATAGTCACCGTTGAGAGCCACTACCACCGTTGCCACCCGGTTCGCAAGGTCCGTTCGGCATACTGTTTGTAGCGACGATGCGAACCAAGACATGTTGGCATCGCACTGCACTTGCGAAGCACCCGTATTGCAAGTGCCCCATACGTCTGTGTTCATCAAATCGATGTCGTTCTGAGCCTGTTTAGTGAAATCAAAAAGGATTATTCACGTTCCCGAGACCGAAGAAGAACGAAAATCACCACTACGAATGCATGAGAAGTGGTGATCAACAGGGAAAACGGGCGACAAGAGCGGAACGAATCCACTTGTGTCATGTTCAAGAAAAAGTCGTAGCAAGCATTGGTGGAGAAATTAGCGGAGAGTGTCGTGTCAAAGGGTTGAGGGAATGGTGTAGGTAGGGCTGGATTAACAGGAACCGTGGGGGCGAGGGTCGTTTTGCTAGGTGATGCAAGATTCGGAGTAGATCTCTTGACCAAATGGTCGCCAGCAGCCTTGTGTGGCTCGTGAAATGACCAGTCCACCACTTTCGTCCATTGAGCCCATTCGTGATCACCGTCCATTGATAGCAGGTCGAAGGCGACAGGGTGTATCTGGAACCGGGTAGATGCAGCGAGCAGTATGAGAGCGAGGGGAACGAAGACGATAGTCCATCGAATTGAGCGATGAAACCTTTGTTTTGGAAGTGAGCTGTGGGTATCTTCTATAGGAAGGTGTTCTGTTTGGATCATGTCCGAAGCATCGACATCCAATTTTCTGGGTGGAACTTGCCGTGTAGGTGGGAGCGGCGAGGGAGGAGGGGTAAACATGTCTGTAAGGCGTTTTTAAAGAGTGTGTTGAAAAATGAGCGCGGAATCAAAATGTGTGAGTCGTAGGCACAAAAGCCTGTGTAAAGCTCAGCGGGATATGATATTGAAGGGGCTTGCCACTGGCAGGCAGATGGTCGATCCCGAGACCACTATCAGCACGAGAAAATGGATATGAGTAACGAATACCTCACCTGACTTTGGGGAACAAATTGAGCGTCGGCGTCAAAAGTGTTCTTCTAATGCTTACTTGCTGCCGTTTAACCCTGGGCGCGTTCCCAGAGATTATGTGGTAATATGAAGGGGCATATCAACGGTAAATTCACCGAAATCACGGTATCTTTATCTCCGCGAAATTTGTTCGAGCAAGCGACGTCCCGCAGCCGATCGGCAAACGGACATGTTTTGTCTCTTTTTCTGTTGGTCTGCCAGATTGCTGCACGTTTGGAAGATCAGCGAGTCTGCTCGGGACTTTTTATGCCCTTTTCAGCATAAAAACAAAACCAACTGACCTTTACTTAAATTGCCGATCGGGACATCATGATGGTGTTTCAGGCAAGTCGACTGGATATCCGCCCTGTGAACTCGCGTCAAGCTTTCGGGTCCGACAGCCAGCACGTGATGCCTGGGCACAAGTTTCGCGGCGTTCTCCCCGGACCGGGGTACCTTTCCATCACACGCGCTTTTGGCAAACAAGCGTTTTCCTGCTCTCCTCCAGTTGAAAGGACCAGGACACCTGAGCATGACAGCACTCGGCAAGTGGGTTTTGTCGCGTCGCCAAGTTCATGTTTGACACTGCCAGCACTGGTCCTGCCATAGTCCGATGTTCGCAGAATCATGCCTCGCCAGCACCCTAGATCTCCAGAGTCCAGGTGAGGCTTTTTCGGGTGCAGTTGGCCAAAATGAATGCCAGCTCAATGATAAATCGGTTTTCAAATCAGGCCCATCGGCTAGACAACCGCTATCTTTCGACCATTCCGAGGACATGTAACACTACAAAAATGGGGTTCTAGGGACGCTCCTGCCTCAAACTCGAGTCCCAAGCATCGTAGCAATACCTAAACGAGATGTGTAGCACTTGCGCTGCACTTCCCTGTACCGTTGTCATGTGGATGCGGTTTCGTGTTTGATCTAGAATCATTCATAATGAAATGCGCTGGCCCAGGAGTTAAGGCGCAACAGATTCCAATACAACAAATTAAAACCGCAGTCACTGTCATGGTGTGTACCAATCTTTTCCCCTCAGCATGTCCTGTGCAGGAAGGCGGGCAAAGGAACACCCCGCTCTGTTTGCAGTATGTTTTCTAGGATCTAGTCTAGCATCACGTTGTCCCAGAATCTAGAAAACGGATCCGCCCCCTGCAGATATCATGAATGCGTTGAGGACGAGGGTCCGAGAAGCGTTCTGGCTCACCATCGATGATGATATCTCCGCCGTTAATATATCGTCCTGCGCGACTGCACAGCAACACGACTGCGCCTGTCAGCTCTGTCGGATCGCCCATCCTACCCATCGGATTCCTCGAGGCCCATATACGCCTCGTCTCCTCTAGGCCCGACCCATGGTTCAAGATTGTGTCCATGTACCCAGGACTAATACTATTCACCCGGATCCCATATCGCGCCCACTCGGCCGCAAGCGAATTTTTGAGTTGCAGCAGTGCGCCTTTGGAAACATTGTAGGACACTTGTGGTTGTGGGAAGTTGACGCTGTGTGCAGAAATCGATGCTGTGAAGACGATGCTGCCACCAGTCTGTTGCTTCACCATCTCGCTGTGGGCCGACGCCGAGGTGCAGAGTAAATGGAGGGATGGCCAGGGGAACCACGGTCAGTAATCATTGAAAATCGATCGTGGCAGAACAGCGAGTCATCTACTTACTTGGCGACGGCTTGTGCACAGATCCAGCTCCCGGTCGTGTTGATGTCGAGCGTCCGCCTCCATTCGTCGAGGCCGAGCTCGAGCGCATGCGCACATGCCACCACGCCCGCGAAACACAATAACATATCAACACTGCCCAGCTCGGGCACGGTCTGCGCGATGGCCTCTCGAACGCGCTGCTCATCCCTCACGTCGACCGCTTTGGTGATAATCTTAGCCGAAGGAAAGCTAGCAATGAGTTCCCGCACTCCGGGATCAGTGTTGTCGGTCTGGACGTCCCAGAGTGAGACGCCCGATGCGCCATGTTCCAGGAGCGCACGCGCGACGACCAACCCAAGATTCCCGCATCCGCCCGTCACTGCGTAGGAGGAACAGGTGTGCAGCGCGTCCGAGGGGGCGACCGTTGATGCAAGCGATCAGTCCATTATTTTTGTTCTGCTTCCCTTGGAAAAACACGCACCCTCGCAGGTGGTGTGGCTACTTACCGATCGCATTCCCTCGAATTGCGAAACGCCAAGCGGCGCGTTCAGCAGGGGTGAGGTTCGGCGGAGGAGGGGATAAGGGCCGCGTTAGAGTGCTTGACGCCTCGGAGAGCACCATCTGGGGGAGGATGCGACTTGTGAGCTCATCTCTTGATGTGGGTGCTGGCGCCATGTTAGGGTGATGTCGAGGCAGTCGAGCAACGAAATTTCGACGATGCAAGTCTGAGATCGATCGAAGAGGGATCGTGATAGTATCGGACGGACTTTACTGATGATAATCGCGGGGGTTCGGGAACTGTACAGGATACACGGGAACCAGCGCCGTGGAGGAAGGTCACATGGAGTGTGGTGATGAAACCTTGGAGACTGAACAGATGTCTGTTTGTCTTCTTCGTGGTAAGGATAAGTCCTCCCAACAGTTGCTTACCTTCCAAGGACCCAAGATGCGATAAAGATTCGTTCTATTCGATGTTGTGCTTACTGAGCCAAATTCGAGATGATTTCTTATGGAAAGCTGGACAGTGTACAAGAAAGTTAGCAGACGCGGGTGAATACATCGGATCGTTGGGTCTCTCGGTCTCATATCCAAACCGGTCAAAGTAAGCTCAGATACGTGTGATGCTGCTCACTCATTCCGAGGTGGTGACCGGACTCGACCTTTACAAGCGTCACCTAGATTGCTGAGCTTGATAAAATCGACCGAGTAAATTCTGAGTATCGGGGTTGCATTTGTTCCAGATCTGTCGGCTCGTAGGATGGAAGACATGGAAATACCTTTCGGTTCTTTCAGCGGTCGTGTCATGGCGAGTCGAATCTCGATCAACTGGCAATGCAATTCTTCATAATGAAGTTTCAGCGCCAGGTTTGGTGATACCGTTGCGTGCAGCCGCTCATCTCTTGTAAATTTTTCTTTGTGTGAGCTAGCCCACAGAGTACGACCAGCGCAGGATATATCAAGTGAATGAACCGTGTTCCACAAACGCTTGTAGGATGGACTGTGGGAAAAACTGAGTCCTTTGAATTTGATAGTCGACGCCCTGCTCTTTGAACTCTGACTTCGATCTACCTCTGCACGTTACAACCGTCCAACACACCTTTGTTGTCGCCAACGCCATCTCTGAACTCGTTGCGACAGTCTCTGCCAACAACCGAACCAACCATCGTATTGCCATCGTATCGCTGACGCGTCGTTGCGATCAATTTGTCTAGCTCACGCTATTGCTCGGCGCCCCGTATTGACGCTCTCGCACCCTCTTGACAATCTCCAGATATGTCGCAAGTAGCTAAGCCATCATCATCTAGCACGTCCGTCGTTCTCTTTCTCCGTTTTTCTTTCGTGCCTCACATCGTTCCTTCTTTTGACAGCCCTTCCAACGACGCTGCCTGGAAGAATGGCCTCCGCCCCCCACCAAAAGACCTACGGCCTCAAACAGAAGATGTGACTGCCACCAAGGGGACCGAGTTTGAAGATATGTTCCTCCGCCGCGAACTCCTCATGGGCATTTTTGAGGCAGGTTTCGAAAAACCCTCCCCAATACAAGAAGAAGCCATTCCCATTGCCCTCACGAAACGTGATATTCTTGCTCGTGCAAAGAACGGTACCGGCAAAACTGCTGCATTTGTCATACCATCCCTACAGCAAATTGACGTCAATAGGAACAAGATCCAAGCACTCCTACTCGTCCCCACCCGCGAACTTGCTCTCCAGACCTCCCAAGTTTGTAAAATCCTCGGAAAGCACATGGGGATCCAAGTCATGGTGACTACCGGAGGTACAACCCTCAAAGACGATATTATGCGCTTGTCAGAATCGGTTCACGTGCTCGTCGGCACTCCTGGTCGTATCCTCGACTTGGCTGGCAAGAGTGTCGCCGATCTCAGCGAGTGTCCTGTTTTTGTCATGGACGAAGCGGACAAGCTTCTCTCCCCCGAATTCACGCCTGTCATGGAGCAATTGCTATCTTTCCTCCCTACTGACCGCCAGGTCATGCTCTTCAGTGCAACCTTTCCACTTATTGTAAAGGATTTCAAGGTGCGTGTCCGTTTTATTTCTCTCTTCCGACCGCTGTCTTACCGGTGCGTGTAGGATAAACATATGACGTCTCCGTACGAAATAAACCTCATGGAGGAGCTCACCCTGCGTGGTGTCACGCAATATTACGCTTACGTCGAAGAGCGGCAGAAAGTGCATTGCCTAAATACGTTATTCTCCAAGGTGTGTCCGCTTCGTACTCTATGCGTTCGCCTCGCTCACGGCTTTGTAGCTGCAAATTAACCAATCGATCATCTTTTGTAACTCCACTAATCGTGTCGAGCTGTTGGCCAAGAAGGTCACGGAGCTTGGCTACTCCTGTTTCTATTCGCACGCGAAAATGCTGCAATCGCATCGTAACCGCGTATTTCACGACTTCCGTAACGGCGTATGTAGGAACCTCGTTTGTTCCGACCTGCTCACGCGAGGCATTGATATCCAAGCCGTGAACGTCGTCATCAATTTTGACTTTCCCAAAAATTCCGAAACGTACCTTCACCGTATTGGACGATCGGGTCGTTTCGGACACTTGGGTCTCGCCATCAACCTTGTGACATATGAGGATCGATTCAACCTATACCGCATCGAGCAAGAGCTTGGGACGGAGATACAGCCTATTCCCCAATACATTGACAAGGGGTTGTATGTCGCACCCACTGCGGCCGAAGAGCCAACGCCTGTTCCACAAAAACAGCTCCCTCCACCGCAACCTCAACCACAGCCACCGACGCAAGCACGACAGCAAGCACCCGTTCAGCAGAGCCAGCCGGTACAGAATGGGAGGCAGAACAATGGGCTGGTGCAACCACAAGCTCCCTCGCGCGGTGGATACGCCAATCAAGCCGCATATCGGGGAACTCCCGTCGGTCGATGAAGTTGGTCCTTTTGTAGGGTTGGGTGGTGGTAGGAGGAGGGGGGGGAAGAGGTGTTGTCATCCAACTTGCAGTCCACCGGTAACTGAACCACGTCGTTTCGCCGTTCTCGGTCTTGTCTTCATCGTCGCGCAAACACCACCATCGTCGTCACTTTTTCAGAGGGGGAGTCCATCCTTTTTTATTTTCTCGATCTCTTTCTCCATTACCAGGGTCGTGCGCTACAGCTTTGGCCATTCCATCGCCCCTTTCCCCACTGTGCGTGTATGTGTTCCCAACCACTTATATACTATAGGTTACTTTTTTTTCTCCCTTTCGCTCCTAGTGTGGACGTGGCATCTCTCTTTTCACCTCTCACCCCTTCCCCTTCCCCCTTCCTTGTTCTCCGTTCCCCCGTTTGCTGTGTTGTGGACCGAGGTGGTATATCGCGTGAGAGGTTGGCGGTTTGTGTTTGTGGGTCGGATGATTCGGTGGTGGTTGAGTGGTTGTGGTATTGAGGGACAAGCAAGGAGAGAGTCGTCTGCTGTCGTTTACCTTGGTATCTTGTAAGACGGCTTTCGTGACCAATCAATCTGTTGCTTGTCCCCTTGTACGTGCTTTTGAATCATGTATGTGTTGGTGTACCTTGGATTCCCATCCATGACATGAGCCTGACTGGACGATCATTGATCAAAGGTCATGGGATGCAGGGACGGCGACCACTTGGATCGCGATTATCGCCTGTGGCCCATCGGTTCGAGGTAAATTCATTGCATGTGGCATGCCTGCTGGCCACTTGCACCTCTTGTGGCATAATTGACTTGATACAGTAAAATTTCAAAGTGCTGATGCGAAGAATTAATGTGCGCCACACGGTAAGGACTTGATACAAAAGAAAGAAAGAAATACCCATTCATCGGGGCGAGGCAAAGCATGTATGATAAACCGATAATGTCGCCATTTGAATGATTCAGGGTGTTGTGCTTCGTTACCGAGCCTGGTATGGGTCGTGGCGACGCAACAACAGCGTACCACTGCATCGGGCCTCACTCAGCCTGAGGAACCTATGGGGCGAAATGGACGTGTGCTTGTTGAACGTCAATTGAACGCTCACGGACGTGTTGAGCTTGAGACATCGGATAAACAATGAAATGAACTGTCGGAAAGGCTAACAAGTACCGGTTCGAAGCCGGCCCGATCGACTCCAGAGGAGCCTGAAGTTTCGAGTGGGGCAGCTGATCTCGGCTGACACGCTCAAACCTTTTGCTTGCTCTCTCCCGTCCCAAATCTTTCCTTGCTCGTGCCGCGTGCGATCACATCGGGGTTCGAATGGGTCGATGACAGGATACGTGGGCTGTCACGTCGTGTGCGAAGGGAGGTGCCAAGTGTGTCAGAGTCAGAACCACGTGCGTGCGTGAGGGAGGTTAGCAGGTTTGTTTGGGTATTGAAATACTGGCTGTTGAGAAGTGGGGGAGTATTCGGAAGAGCCCGTAGAGGGCGGATATTTATTGACATGACATGATGAACGAGATCCAATGGTGGACGTAATGCCTCGTCAAGCACACACAGCATAACCAGGTTGCGTATGGATGAACCTGCAGACGAATCAATTCGGAATTGAAAAGGAACCTAAGACGCAGACTGTGCCTTCAAGCTTAAGTGCGGTCTTGAATGTTCACCTTGTCGCACTCTATGACACTGGCACAGTTTATAGTTCATTACCTACTCATCTGTTCCCCTCCGCGGGGTGTCAGGCCTTCAAAGCTTCAGGACGCGCCAATCAAAACGCGAAAAACTCACTATAATAATATCACCGCGGGAAATGCAACTAGGTGTCTGTGGCGAAAAGGCTGGGAACGTTGGCCGCCAAGGATGCTCGCCCCTCAATATGTTGACATGCCACCATGATCTTACCACCCGGAATGGGTTGAGTTGTTGGAGCCATGTAGTGACAAGACAGATGGTATCAGCCAAGAGCGCGACCAGAGCCCATACATCTTCCCACCACACAGGATCGTGCCGTATGCCATCGATACCAAAGCCTGAACAAGGTTTGTCACCAGTTGTTCAAGAACCGGTCAGAAACTCACCAATCTTAACCGGCAGTCCCCGATTCCAGCTGGGCAACATCCCCTGCGACAGGTGGCGGGGGAAAGGGTGGATTTCGGGTTGTGCAAAGACAGTTCGCAGCGTTCATGTCGACAGCACCCTTTGTACAATTGCCAGCATGATGCTAGCAAATACTCGTTCACGAGATCGTTGTCTGGTACCGTGGTAGCGTGTCGGGATTTTGTTTCACGTTGGCTAGCTTTACCCAACAACGAGCATCCCTAGGAGGGTCGTCTGCGGGTGCCTGGTCGCATACTGCAGACAAAGACCCTCCCACTACTGTGGGAGTCGGGGATAGGCACCCGCTGATAAAGTTGCAACTTGGGGCTTGAGTGGCTGAGAGCGGAACTTGAAGGATTGATCTTGACACGTCGATGCTCGAGAAGCACTTGTAACTTCCCCCCCTCATTTCAAGTTTGATGGGAGATATCCTAGATCCACATGTTCTGTGTCAATTTCTTCAAGTCGACACAGCATCACGGAGGTGCCAGCTCACTACTTTCTCACCAAAGTCGAGATCTCGGTCATGTCGGGCCCGGTCTGCTACTCGAAACATGCGCACAAGTACGTTACTGTACAGGTACGCAAAACGAGTTAGACTAACTGGTTGCTACAAAATACACACTGCCCAGAAAACGACCTACTTGGTTTCCTAGCCTGAGAGAGGGTAGGCAATGTTACCCTAGGTAGTGCTCGCCTCGACGAGCTGCTCCAGCTTCTCTGCGTCCAATCCCGGTATCCTAGGTACAATACTGCACCGGAATGGAAGTGGATGTCTACAACCGTACGGCATAATTGCGCTCAGCAACATATACCCAGTACAGGATACAACTCGAGTGTGTTCACTTACATAGCAAGGCCGCTGGAGAATTTCGGTTCTACGGGAATTTCCACCCCATTCTCGTCCTTGGCCTTCTCGATCGTGAATGTGGTCAATATGTTGACGATCACAGACCACACGGACTTGTCAGCAAAGTGCCTCCCGACGCAAATGCGCCGGCCGAATCCAAATGCGATGTTTTCGACGTCATCAGAATTGAGTGTGCCGTCGTCGTTGAGGAAGCGCTCCGGGATAAACTTGTCAGGGTTTGGGTACCTGGATTCATCGTGGGCCATCGACCTAGCAAAGTGAGAATGGTGTCATTCAGCATCGCTTGGATTGCACAGGAGGATCGAGCAGGCTGACCAAAGGTTGGATACGACCATAGCTCCTGCAAATACGTATGAACACATAGAATTTCTGCGAAATTCGGATCACCCACCCTTCGGGATGTGAAATCCGGCATAGACGTCGTCGTCCACAGCAGCGTGTGCGATTGCTAACAAATGAATAAAATCATGCAGGGAATGAATGCAAGTGGGCAACACTTACACAAGGGGACGACGGGGCTATACCTGAATGTCTCCCGAAGAATAGCGTCGACATAAGGCAGCAATGGTCGATCTTCATTGATCGGGAGCCTGCTCCTGCCCACCACCGCGTCGATTTGCGCTTGGGCCCTCTTCTGGGCTGTAGGGTTCATCACCATCATGAACAAGAACGTCAAGATCACAGAGTTTGACTGTCCTCCGCGTTTTGAATGATGGGAAAAACCCGCGAATAAAACCCAAATCATCACGTACCGTCTCAGACGCAGCTAGGAAGCGAATTAGATAAGGACACACTTAAAAATCCGCGTCATTCACCTATAAAGCCCGTTGCGGCTGCTTCTGAGAGGTCCTTGATCCATCCTGCATCTGTTGAAGTGCCCTTCTCTTCTACGTTTCGTAGTGCATCGAATACCATCGCTGGAGCAGAGCTGCCTGCAGTCTTACACAACAATAAGTTCATGTCTTGGAATTTAATGTTCCTTTACCAGTTTCTGTAGAGAATACTCGAACGGCCTCTCTACATATTGTTTTGAAAACGCCTTGGCAGTCGCCATGTCCCGTTTGAACGACATTCCAGGGAACCAAGATGGAAGCTTTAAAACTAGATGCCCTCGATAGTCTAGACTCACGATACAGATAAGGTGCGACTTCACTCACGTGCCGGAAACGCGCCGACGAGGATCGAGACCTCGGGACGCAGAGCTTGTCCAGTGATCTCAATTGTCTTCGCAACAATATCAAAGAGTTCATCTTTCCGGGACTGTGCGTCATAATCATACACGCTGTTCAGGATGAGCGATGCTGTGTACCTGGAGGGAGCGGTAGTCTGGCCATCAATATCACTCCAAGCGGGTTTATGTGAAGACGTACTCAAATATGTGGTCGGAGAATTTGTCTGGACTATCCAGGAACCTTTGCAATAGTTGAGATACCTTGCGATGTTGCAGGGGAATGAACCTATGGACTGCGTCACTCCGGAATGTCTGATGGAAAAATCGCCTATGTAGACGCCATCTGTCCCCATATTCCATGAAGATAGTACTAAAGTCCCTTCCACACCTACAATTAAAGGTCACATTAGCCGAACCGGACGATGTGATATTGAAAGGGGACTCGCATGTCCCTAGTGGCGAGGTAAGGACGGTCGGAATAGTTCCTGGAACGGTTCTCGAGCAATTCCTTTGCGACGGCCTCCGAATTGATGATGATGATGTCCCTTCCCAGGACTCGGATATAGATAAGGTCTCCTAGAGTCAGGTAGTTGAGCAGATGGCGCATGTAAGTCCAACGTTGCGACTACCGTATTTTTTCGCCCATTCGGTGTACGTCAACCATGGGGCATTTGTGTCGACTCCGACGACGTTCCCAACGAACGGTAACCCATGCGGACCAGGAGGTAGCGGGTAAGAGGACCAAGATCTTGCATCCTTGAGATATCGGCGTGTAATGTCGAGTACCACGACACAGGCCAGTGCAAGGCCGGAAACAGCTACAGTCCGCATGAGTGTGAAGTTGTGAGAACACATACAAGTGGGGTCTGGAAATTTATATGAGAGGTGGAGCGGAGCAGCCCGCAGGGCTGCGTCGTGACGGGACAGGGAGTAGAGGACAGAGATTAGGAGTGTCGGGGGTCCAGGTCGGGAGATCCCGGAGCAATGTAGCTCAGGAAGTAGCAGTAGAGTCTTGTCGTGTCGTCAGTCGTCCAGTGTCATCGAATCGGGGAGCATCCCTGCCTTTGGGCCTGCATCCCATCCTGGCTAGTACAGAGGTCTCCAGCTTAATAACGCACCGATCACGGGCTGAAATGACACCTCTAAACACCACAGTATACTTACCACATGTATCACCAGATCAGCGGGGGGTTAAAGAAAACGCGAAGCCTAGCCGACGTCACAGGAGCAGCACGATGCATCGACTTCGGACACTGAATGGGGTTAATAATATTGAAATAAGTTCCCAAGGTAGAACGTCAAATTTTGTTTACCTGCATTGACGAAACTTGAAGTCAATTGGGGCGAGTTTAGTAGGCAAAATTAAAAGTTTCGTCCTTGAGCCAGTTTCACAATCCAGACGTAGTTGGCCCCGTTTTCTGTCATAGCTGCTGACTGCGCTGTGGAAGTCCGAAAATGCATCACGAAATCAAGTGAGAAAGGTCAGAGCATAATGTTAGCATAACTCTTGATTACAAAGCGAACCCACATGAGAAATTTCCAAGTCGAAGGGTTGTCTCGACACTGATCTGTCTCAAGTGGTTGATATGGGTCCCTATTGGAAGAACAAGGGTTTAGCCGCTGCCCGTCCAAGTCGGGGCTGTTTCGGTCGACTAGACGTTCTGTTGTGTAGTGCTAGCTCTAGACCATGCGGGGCTTAGTCTTGGGCCAGACAAGCACTACCTGGCCGTCCCAGTGTGTGGTTTGGCCGCCCCGGAAGCAATCGCAAGAGCGCCGGGGGAGCTGGTGCCACCGACGTGAATCTCCGTAAATGGATTTCCTCCTGCATCGGATGGTGTCGCAACGGATTAGTCAACATTTGAGCCTCACCCAAATGACATGGGAACACAGAATTTCTCGTGTACGAGCAATGATTAGTTTTGTCAGTAGAAAATATGCTCGAAGCACTGACATCGAGTTTTGGTGAACACTTTTGATACGCACAGAGGGCACTACCAGAAAACCTAGGGTTGGGGCTATTGGCCAGGATTTTAATGCAATTTGAATACCGGATTAAACTATGAAAAACTGACTCATTGCCACCGATCCAGGCTAGAAAAGGCGTGGGAGGACGCCTACGGGGGTCTGTAAAAGGTTGTTTCCACGTGTTTCAACACCGCAATGCCTACAACGTGCGCACAATAACCCCATTGTCCAAGACGTCCCGCAACCATGGCTCCAATCCCCCCCACTCTCGACACTGATGCACAGGCTCTTCTTGAAGCGGTCGAGAGGCGTCAAAATGACCTTTCAACATTTCAAATCCCGCGGCTGCGAGCATGTACAGGACCACTTGCCACACAACAAGCATGGGCTGCCGAAGTCAGAGATGACATTGAACAGCTGGCGAAGCAGGTCGAAGTAAGCGATTAGGATTCTAGGACCACGCCGAATGTCGAATGATAACTGATGTTTGGGCCGGGTTGGTACTTGGTTGTCGTGGCCTTCGTAGGAACTGGATGTCCTCGTAGACGACCAGCGCAGCGACACGGCGCGCACAGCGCTCAGAGCAAAGGTGGAGGAACACCTGAAAGTGCTTGATGGGTATGTGCCTGTCCATTGTATTGCTCCCTAGACTCACCTCTGCAGGCTGCGCAAAGAATCCCGAGCAGCCGTACTCGCCTCGAAGCGCGCAATAGATGCACAAACCCGATCGCACCGCGAACAGCTTCTTCATTCACCCTCTATTCGGGAACAAGTAACGCCTCCCAGTGAAAAAGTTTCGTTCGTATCTTCAAAGCCTTGTGTTAGAATATCTGGCTCAGGGCTAACTAGGACGGTGCCTTTTGCATTTCAGAGAAGATGTACTCATGAAGGCTAGCAACAATATCACGGAGGCTCTACAACGGACAATCGGCCTCATGCAAAAAGAGCTCGAACAGAGTGTTCTATCTACCCAGCTCCTAGGTTTGTGCGATCCTCCCCCGTCAGCCTCGGCCAACACCACGCCCAACAGAATCCTCCACGGCCAATCTCCAATCGGCCTCGCAAGCACATGATACGCTCAATCTCTTTATAGGCACCTCGAAACAACTGGTGACCGCACTGGAACAAACGGACTGGCTTGATCGCGTGCTCATCATCTCAGCCCTCGTCTTCTTTGGACTTGTGATGTTGTTCGTGCTGAAGCAGCGGATACTCGACAGAGGGCTGAGGATTGCGTTTTGGTGGACGAGGTTCATACCTAGCGTCGGTGGTTCTCGCGGGCGAGCCACAAGGGAAGTATTGAAGGAAGTGGTGATGGACAGGGGTACGGAGACTTCACTGGCGAGCGTTGTGGTCACGGCGACAACCGTTCCATCGGATGCATCAACGCTCGCTTCTGTCGTGGCAGCTACTCCTGCCTTATCAGCTTCGGCATCGGCAGCGGCTGCTGGTCCAGGAAATACCCTCATTTCAGACTTTGCTCATGTGGAGCTATAGGCCGGTACGGTACCATCTTTCTTTGTCACTGTAGGACATTTGTCGGTTATATCGATCAATCGATCCACGATTCGAAACCAAATCGAGGATGTAGGCAGTCTACGGCATCGTGAATGTTTCTAGCGAATTACTGGCGCTCACCTCGGGTCTCGATTATAATTCCGGGTTCCAGCTCAACGGCGACTACTCTGTCAGTCGCTCAACTCCAGGATCCAGGAGTGTCTTACCGTCCGCGCGTGCGCAGCAAGCATGGCATCGGTACTAGTAGGGATAGACCTGCCGGTAGGACCGGTCGTATTGTGGTGCTATAGGTAATGCTGGTAAACATACGATGCGATGACTGGGAGTAGGATTGTTTGCTCTACGAGTTGAGCTGAACAAGGCAACAGGCGCTTGTATGGGGGGAAAACGTCAGCCCTGTGGACCGCTCCTGCTAGACCGGAAGCTTCAATATTGGGGAAGGGCATGTAATGGTTGAGAAGTAAATATTACCGAATGACCTTGCCAGAAAGCTGATCTCTTTTCTACCATTTGGGCTCTTCAGATCCGCTTCACTTCGCGTTCGGTCCGACGAGTACTAAATGGTACTTTCTATCTTTCTCATCTTAATGCACGCAGTGCTAATTATGCCTTGGGGGTCTTCAAACCTGCAAGCCAGATTACCCGGAAATTACATCGCCTTTCCATGGAGGCCGAAGCTCGCATCTGTGCAACCAACGAAGGCCTCGGCGCCGAACATTTTTATCCATCAGATTGATCTCGGACTACATGTACTTACATGATACCTCCGAACAAAGAACGCGATAGACCACGAAAATTCGAGCCCAAGAAAAAAAAAAAAGGTCCGTTAGGCGGTGCTAGTAACAGTCGGTTACTTTAGTTTAGTCTTGCACGAACCAGAAGGAGCGTGATGAAGAGAGGGATGGAGGGGTCGGCAAGCTGGTGCTCCCGATATCGTGCCAGCGGGATTGGGTTTTCTCCGCCGGTTCACACCATCATTTGCTCGAAAATCCGTAAAATCCGAATCCCCTCCCAACGGGATGTGGGTCACAAAGGATTGAACTGCTCAAGTTACTTTGCGTGCATGATTCATACCAGTACAGTCGACCCGAGAGCTTGGGTGAGCACAATTTAAAAAGTTGCAGCAACTTTTACTGGCCTTGTAGTCTAGAGGTACGATACTTGCTTTGGGCAGTTTGTTCGAATCTGAAGAAAATGCAAGTGGCCTGGGTTCGATTCCCAGCAAGGCCCGTTTTTCTGTCTTTCTTGTGGCCCTGTGTACAAGGAACGTTCTTTTTTTCAAGTAACTGTGCCCGAGTCCCGGGGTATTGTCTGTCGGTCCATCGATCAGCACCGAAAAAAAGTGGGTGCAAAGTACGGACAAAGAAGACAAGAGGACATAAAGACATCACAGAGGAAAAAAAGCTGAAACAACGCTTATTGTTCTTGAATTTAGAACAAAAAAGGTCTGCCAATCTTTGCGTGCAGGCGCGCAGTTCTGGTCGCTCATAAACAGTACCTGACCGGCGAAATGACGCATGCGTGACTGGACGTCTGTGAAGGGAAAAAAAAAAAACAGGTTTCGAGTCTAGACTGCGAGCCTCCCCCCGAACGAGCACATTTGAATTCAAGTACGGAGTCGCCGTCGATGGGGCGATACGTCCTAGACGCAAAACGCAAAGCGCGAAACGAAACTATCCTGGGCAAGTTGGTGACTGCACTAACGTTTCACTCATATCCTGTTTGCTTCCGTCAACAGAATGTAGAGACAAGGAGGAGAAAGCCATTGACGTCACTGCTTGTAGAGGAGACGTGTTGTCGGGCAGGCTCGGCCAGACAACTCATGCTAGGTCGATCCTAGGAGAAATGGCATTCGAGCGTCAAGCAGCTTTGTGATCCACGACGGACACGTATAGATGGGCCGATAGGTTTACTTTGGATCGCGAGGATCGCGTAGTGGAGGATCAGAACTCTTCGGGATGGTTTCCCTGACACTGGGATTTTTTTGCAAGCCAGTGTTTATCGCGCAAGGCCAAACACGAATGGTGATAACATTGGATTCGTTCGTGACAGTTCGCATGTCTCTGCTTGCGCGCGTGGGTTGGTGTTGCTCGTTCAAAGATCAATATAGTAAGAAAGGCGTCCATCAAATAGAAGCAAGGGATGACGAATGGCGGTATTGACCGTTATCAAAGGAATCGTTCGCAACTTGGGTGGCGTAGAGACGATACTCGAGGCGGTTCGATGGCAACGAGCATCCCAACACGAGTTCCGATAAGGAGAAATGAGGACGTGAACGGACCATACGTTGGGTCGTCTTGAAGACAACCGTCGCAGTACATGGGGCCATTCGACGGAGTTTACGGTAAAATGAAGATTTAGGTCCCACAGCGCGTGCACGCGATTATCCGTATCGCGTACCAAACGAGATTAGACCTGTAAATGGCCATCAGTTTTGGGTTTGCATCACCTGACGTTAACCTTGCGTTGCAGCAGAAAGTGAGTGAATGAATGAGTCAGTGGAAGGAGACGGAAATACTACCTACCGAGTTCTCAGCCTTCGTTTAAGACCACCAGCTTGGGGTTGGCCATCTAGCAGAACATATTCCATCGGTCAAACAAAGGGAAAAAACATCATTATCTCGTAAAAAAGCCACAGGCGACATACCCAGACATCCAAACCCCACATGGAATCCTCAGCCACCCCTGTCTTCCACTCTAACCCATTACCCACTCTTGCGCGACATCTTCGCCCTGCTCTTTGCAGCCCTCTTGGTCAACTTTTCCTCCCATGCCCGCTTCTTTTCCTGTGTCTGACTCACATCCCCACCCAGCTCTTCCTGCGCTTCCGCCATCCTCGTATATGCATCGATACATCCCCCCATCTCTTCCTCTACGTTCTCCTTGCCTTCCGCGTCGGACGACGCGACGTCGACGGTCCATTCAAAGTCGAATCCCCACCCACGGCGGATGGATACGGGGAGATGTGTCGCGCCATCTGAACCGCCTGATGGACGACCGTCCGAGACACGCGAGATATGATTCCCAATCGACCGTGGTGCGGAGGCGGAAAGCAAGCCGCCTTCGCGTCGCCACCATTCGACGAACCATTTGGCAGCCCGCGCGGTGTCCACATCGCCCCCTCGGACTCGCATGCCTAGTCGCGCGGCCAACTGCTCGAGGAAGACATACACGTCCGTCGTTGGCTCTGAACCTTCCGGCAGGACTTTGAGATACGCCGGAGCTAAGCCAAGGTAGGACAGTGAAGATACCCGTGTCAGTGGTGATAAAAGACATGAAATAAAATAAACACTGGAAGGCGGGCGACTCACAGACCGGATCTAGAATATTCAATCTGTACAGCAAATAGTTGACAAGAGCTTCCCCGTCGTACAAGCTCTCCTTGATACCGGCTGTAATATATTTATTTTCATGATTGTTGGCCTGAATCTCTTGCGGTCCTTTTTACTTACCGATCAATGCAAGCTTGACACCTCGTTCGGCGCCTTGTTCCCCTTTTCCAAGAAAGGGAAGCATGACTCCGGGAGAGTCGTAGGAATAAATTAATGGATTTTCTGATATCTTCAACCGGGTAGATAAAGTGCGCGTGTGGCCAGGTTGAGCGGATGTCTGCAACGCCTTAGCGGTCCCTGCGAAGAATGTCAGCCAGAAACGGCAGGCCATATAAAAATGTGTGGGAAAAGGGCAGGGACGACACGACGTACGACCTGCGATCCCAAAACTGCGAAGAGAGTTTAGCAACGTGGATTTTCCAACGTTGGGCATGCCAACAACAAGCACGTTCATTTCTGTTGCATGTGGGTTGGTCTTGGCTATGTCTATGCCCGGTATTTGTTGCACGTGAATAGTGTCATCATTCAAAACCGCTGAGTATATGGTGCAGGATGCACATGAAAAGGCAACCTACTTACGAGCAACCCACCCAGCGCTTTGATGTCCCGAGGTTTATTGCACGACGCGAAATGGACTATCTGATCCGGAAAACGAGCTGCCATGGCTTTGCGAAACGGCTTTTACTATATTAGGTCCGGGAGATATTAGCGGACGCAAACGGGGGACGTACCTCCACGCCCCACTGAGGGACCAGGTCGTGTTTATTTAGAACGACTATCCGTTCACATATTGTCCCCCCATACCCTGGTATAGCTGGGGGAATGGGGCCAGCTGACGCTGATGGTTTCATAGAAGCATCTTTACCCCGTTCCGCTCTCCATTTCCTTATCGCTCCTGGCCAGAAAGTGGTTAGCCTAAAAGCGTGACAGCCAAGGTGGCTTCTGTGAACAAAATTTTGGATTCGAGGGCTTCGGAATCATCATGCTGCCAGCCAACTCGTGCTAATCAATGTCGGGCGTAATAGCGTGAGAGAATGGTTGACCATATGATACCACCCCTTGAATTCAAGCGTAGACACGACGACCAATTGAAAGGCAAAGGGAGAGGAACAGGTGCTTCAGACTCACTCTCAAGATTATGGTTGATGCTGGTGAGCGGCAGCCGAGCATCTCTGAGCTCAAGCACGACGTCTGTACGTGATAAGAGGGCAGGCAGCTGCTTCGTAAACCGGTTCATGTGACCGGGGAACCATGATGGCGGAGTTGGGAGAGCAGGAAAAAGAATGGCGGACAGCATGGTGAGGACAAAATAGCGCAGTGCCAGGGACTTCCTGAGTAGGAAATACGTGGTAAATAAGTTTACACATAAAATGAATGTGGTACAATCGAACCAGCACGAGACGGGCAGTTGCGGTGTGATTACACTTACTTTACGATAGACGAGTCCAGAGGAGAGAATGTCGTCGAGTAGTGTCAGTGGAAAACAGCGAATTTAACGTTGCATGGTACGGAAGAGAAGACACTATTTACTTCTATTTAAATAAGCCTAATCCAAATAATTGCCTCCGTTCCAATCGGCTGCCATTCCAGACAGATGTAAAAAATTAGGGAAAGCCAATCGTCAGTGATGGCCTTGATATGTATAGAATCATCCACCCTCTAGATTTATTTACTGAACGGCTGGTGGCGTTCACCGATTCACACTTCCTATAGGAAAAATTGTGTTCTGTCTACCTAGTGAGATATCATTGTGATGGCGGGGATACTTGTAGCAACAGGGATCGATAAGTAAAAGTGCAGCCTACAGTGACACTAATAAAGAGAACATACGAAACCAAACAAACGAAATGACGGTAAGATGCGGGTGGTGGCGTGAGGGGTGCAGTGATCCAAAGTGCAGTGCATGTTGTTGTACAAGGAAGCGGGACAGCTGGACAGCGAGGCGGTGTTGAGGGTCCTATGAAAATATTTTTTTAGCATGGGCCAGGGGTAGGCGGTGAGATGGCAGTAGTTGCAAGCATCCAAACAGATATCTGCGGCTACCTACGGATTAACCAGTATTTTCTACCGATCCACCGAATGGATGTGATCACTTACAGGTCTACACCCAGCTGTCCTTGCCGACTCCGATAGCATCAAAGCTTTTGCCGCTACGAGTGCGCCTCTCTTGGAGTATAGGTACAGCATCCAAGTTGATCAACTTCTCGGATGGTGGTGGCGAGCCCTCGACCCAACCTTTCCAGCCCTTTTTGACAGCCACTCTCTTCTTCCTGGGTGGGGCTGGCGGGGATGTAGCGACGGTGGGTTCTCCGGCGTGCATGTCGTCGTCGGGTGTGAAGGGTCGCTTAGATGATGTTCTGGATGTCGTCGACCAGTCGGACGGGCCGGGAGTGGACCTTGGGGACGGGGGAGGTGTCACGGAGACAGAACGCATTGTGGCGATGTGTATTGTGGGGCGATGGCTCATTCCATGGGCACGCCAAAAGGAAGAGGGCTGTGCGACAGGTGCACTGACGGACTGGGTGGGTAGTGATGGGATGGGGAGCGCAGGGGTGGATCTGGTGGTGGGGTCCGCCGTCGGTCTCTTCTCGAGTGTCTTTGCAGCAGCCTGCTTTTTTCTTTCCTTGTCACGTTCCTTTCTCTCCCGCTTCCTGCTCCTACGCACAGCCTCGTCCTTCTCCACGTCCTTGTAGGGCCCGACGCCGTTGAGCAGGCTTGTGAGGACATCTCTGGCAGGACGAAGATCGAACTCGCCCGCGAGAACGGCAGTAGCGGTGCGACGTTGTCGTTTGTATGGGTTGGATTGGGGAGGGTGGTTTGGCAAGACGAGGGACATAACTTGCTGTGGAGGGGAGAATTACGCAGAAAGCACAGCGGGGGGGTCGTGTTTGAAGAGGCTCTTATGCTTGTTGTGTAGGCTTACGGCACGTGGATAAGCATCCACAAACAACCTTGTTTGATGCCATAACCTTGGCCATAACGGAACTTGATCGTTCTCCCCTCACCCCACCAGCCATCAGGCTGGTGGCCTCCCTGCGCATTCGAAACTGTGCCAGGCCAGCGTCGCATAGTCACATCTTTCCCTGGGGACTGCGCACCGTGTTTTCCACTCCAACAGAGTGGCTTGGGAACCATCAGGAACTGCCAGTCCGCTTTGTGTCCCAGCTCGCTCAAACTGGAACATTCTCGCCCCTTTTTGGTCTCCTTATCCATATCGATCAATTCAGTCCAAATCCACCGAACCGGTTCAATATCCTCCTCGTTCTCTCATCCGCGCTCCGATCAGCACTGCCTGCTGCCACTTCTCGTCCCACCGTCACCGACTGGCCATGGTGGCACAGCGTGGCACTCCCTGATCCACTGAGCCACTCCATGCCTCCCGGTGTTATTGCGGATGCCGTATTTCTACCACTCTCATTGCTACTTTACGAGAACAGCACTCGTCCTTCAAGTTGCCATCCTCACGCGCAGAGCGATCAGGGTCACCAAAAAGTATGGTGTGTAATCATCGTCCACATCGCCATTTACTTATTTAATGATGCCCGGCCTAGTATCGGCAACGTCGCTTGTAGAAATGAAATGATGCTTACTTCGCGATTATGCTATTTTTCCCTGACAAGTAGCACCCATTCCAACTCCAGGTCATCCCAAATGACGACCGAGTAGTGTTGTCTCTGAACAAAAATCAACAGGCGCTACCTACCAAGTCTCCCTCCTCATCCCGGAGCCTTTCACATTCTGGTCTAGGTTCGTAACCTCGTGTCAACGAGTCACAGCATTATACCTCTAAACAGAAACTGAGTTCATTCCGACACTATTGGCATTACAACCCACAGTGTTTCCGCATGTCTACCTTGGCATGCGATTTCCGCGCTGATTCCAGCGGTTCTTCCTTTCGATTCGTACCTATAGAGGGTCCATATATTCGTTGATAGTGAGGTGCACGGCTCTGGACGCCGTTTGTATGGTTCATGCTGCGCTGATTTTTCCCCCGTATCTTTCCGCAGGTATTTTTGCTGTAGGTAATAGCGAGGCGGTACGTGTCCAAACCGGGGCGGTTCACTTTCGGGTCGGTGCTTGAGCTTATCCACCGGATCCTATTACTCTCACCTTGAGTTCGTACGTCACTCCCGTACCGCGGGCAACGAAGACTTGCGTCATACTCGTCTTAACAGGAGGGCCACTCCAAGTTACTGTGGTTCATAACAGTCAATATCGCACCAGGGAGCTCCACCCCAACTCCACGCAACGACATACACGAATTTACACATCGTCCACTGGCCTGTTGACCAACGAGGGAGAAATAACAATTGAATTTGGCTATCATTCACATCCTCTTTCATGGTCCTGAAACGCAAGGACATGAAACCTTAACAATCCGTCGCTCAACTGTCACGGTGTCCTGGACGACAACTCAGATAAGTAATACTAAAATGATTATGGATCTTGGTTGAACCTGGATTGATGTGTGCTGATGAACGCCAAACATATTTAGCACTCCATTCACCGTGCCATTTGACATTGAACGAACACTGCAGGTGTGAAGTAAAGGACGGGTGCACATCAAAGTGCGCCAGCTCAGGCATAACAGCGGGCCGGTGTGACTTGCGTGCCAATTCCGCCATCACGGCGTTGGCGCCCGCCGAGTCAGCATGCGCAGCACTCCACAACGTTCCTATATGTACGCCATGCAGGGTCGTTGTGCAAACCCAAGCACGAACCTTAATCCCTGGAGATGGATGGCTGCATTGGGGACTTGCCCGCGCACAGGTTTCATGGCAGGCCGTAGAATATTTGGGGGTCCCTTCAACATTTCAAGTCACCAGGATGGTGTTTACGTCGATTAGCCCTGTGTCGGTCGGGCAACGTGGGCGATGGGTCTGATCAACCGGTCGCACCCGCACTTGGCACCCTAAAATTCTTTCTTGGACGACGCCATTGGTAGGAAATATACGAAATTTCATGACACCGATATGACCCATGGACCAGACCTAGAACGGTACAGGGTGGAGCGAATTAGTCGGACAGACGCCGGCGCCGAAAGAGCCGGGGTCCGGCCTCAATGTCTTGGTTCGGGACAAGGTATTTTTTTGACGCGGAGGGGGGGGAGAGAAAGCTCTCCTACAGAGACGCATCCGAGCAGAAGAGGTGCCGCTGCTGTACATGATATCGATTTCTTCCTACAAGGTCAGTGATTATGTTGATGTGACCGGGAGCGTTGCCACTGAAACCGGAGCTAGCACGTGGTGGGTTGCAAGGCACCACTAGCAATACATTTGTTCATACTTGGGTCGGAGGATGCCCATCTGCGGCATGCCCCCCGCGCGGCCTTGGCAGGTCCGAAAAGTGCCGTCTCAAGGTTGTTGAGTGTCCACGTAAAACGGATCCACATCCATAGCGACTAGGTCGATGGAATCTATCTCGACAACGGATCAGCGTCTGAGCCATCGCCATGGCCAAACCATGTCCATGGGGGCGTCACTAGCACCCAATAAACGACCAACCGATCCGATCAGACTGACTCGGATGATCCCATCCTTCATTGAAGCCCTCCACCCCTATCGACTAGGGGGGAAACGATTGTGTCGCACAAGGAGCTTGAAGAGAGAGGGGAAGACTTGCTGGTTTCCAACTTTCAACGCATATCAATATCCTACCTCGGCCGGTGATCCCCCCCCAACACTCGACGTCCGCACTTTGACCTTTGGATGTGTATACGGACCATACGTCAGGCTTCCATGCATACCATGTTCAGCGGGGTTGTATAAAATAACAAGAAAAACAAAGTCCAAAGTCACTTTTTTTTGGTCTATCATCCACTCCGGTGTAAGCCAGACAGAAGGGATCGTCACGTACTCGTGGCATATGGACTCCCATCTTGATGCGGGGGGATCTAATGAATGACTTCTATGTTTCTCTGTATCTACTCTTTCAGACTGTGGCGAAACACTGGGCATAACGGATCACGCATGTCCTGTATCCCCTATCCTCTCAAGTTCTTCCTTTCGAATCAGAAAAAACGTTCGTCGCGCTTTGGTTTACCTCCGCTTGTAAGTACTGCCAGACTGTTAAAAAAATTTAGTTGGACGATCACCCCTTCTGAGAGTGCGAAAAATAGTCGCAATCGCAACATTTCTTATATTTAAAAGTTCATCAGGCCTGCCTCTGGAGGAGCGCATACACGACTGACCCGCTAATCCGTCATTGTCCGTCTATTTCTGCCGCGCGGGAGAATGGGATCTTACCACACACGCACACACACACACTCTCTCTTTTCGGACACATGTGGCTCGGACTTGCGGAACGTGCGGAAAACACAACACACGTCGAATGGTCGACATTGACAGTCCATTGGAACAGTATCAATTCTATTAGAACGAGGAGCAAGCAGGACAATATGTGGGAAGCCCTTGCTTTTGACCTTTTCCCTTTGTAGAACTCCCCATCTCCCGAGGGATACCTCGAGGCCGAGGCTCAATCTGCCCGGGCCAGTGGCCACCGTCGCCACCACATATCCGGGTCCTAGTCTCTAAATAGTACGGTACGTACCCCCTCGGCATCCATCCTGGGTCCCCCAGCGTGGACCGTACGGCAACGTTCCATACAACCTCGTCACGCCTGCTACCGCAGGTTTCTTTCGAGAGTACCTCAACTGACTGCCTCGGAAAGAAAAGGGGCCGGAAGAAACGGTATCCGCTTGCCCAGCCATCAAAGAGAGACCGGAAACCCCGGGCTACTACGAAAAAAAAATAATAATAATCGAAAACTAAAGAACGCAACGGCGTCTGTGCGAGGACGACGCGAGCAAAGTGAACCTCCAAAAAAAAAGGATGATGAAGATGAAGATTATCAAAACGGTCTCGAAACTCGTATTGCCCGACCCGCGCAGGATAATGTTCAAATTCGGAGCGGAAACAGAATGCATGACAGCATGGCAAGCCTCTCCTCGCTACGGCGACCGGGGCTTCATGGCCGTTTCTTGTGTTCGTGGTCGTCGTCATGTACATCCCCGTCGTACGAGACTCGCGCGAGCGGTGAATACCGAAATCCAGTACATCTCCTTGTGATCAGCAACGTTGTCTATCGTACCTACATACGCACACGGTCGTTTTCCTTCTCGACTGAGGTGAGACCCTGATTCTATAATTTCCAATGGTCTCCAATGCGGAGTAACATACGGATGATACGGTCAGTTGTGCCCCCCTTCAGTTTCCGAGACACATCACTATGACTGTGGTTGTGACAGAGAACCGCGAATTCGGAAAGAGATTAGTACAGGATGACAACTTCAAGTCACTAACCTGGAGAAAAGAGCTACTAGTGGTTTCTGATATACCACCGAACCCACGTAATGTACTCGGCAAATAAAAGGAAACAAACAACGCAAAAAATTAATTCCCATTAGCCGACTCGAACGACTGACCTCGTCATTACTAGTGACGCGCTCTACCAACTGAGCTAAACGGGATGTATTTTTCTTTCATATTTCGTTCTGCATATCGGTATTCGACATTGGTTTCGGGTAGATTCGGAAAACAAGGTATACTAGTCCCCCTGGATGTCGTCCCGCCCAACTCTTTCACCTCCCGCTTCCTCATCCTCGCTATCAAAAGACAACCCCCGGTACGCAAATCACGGATGAGAGAACAAGGGAGCACACCAAGAGGGAGAGGCGCGAGCGAGGGACCAGGACCAACCTTTCCCCCCTCTCCCTACACTACACCCTCCCCCGAAATGCATTCGCATACTGCAACGTCAACTGCCACCAGACGACCATCATGAATCCCACCACACCGTGAGACGTACCCCAAACGTTTTCGGGCGTGATTTTAAATCTGTCCGTGCGTCACGCGTCGTCAGCTTCAATCGTGTCAAAAATAAAATAAAATAAAAAGGAGGGGATGGGATGGGAGGAAAGAACAAGGGCACCCACGACTCGAACCACGCGCCGAACGTGTGCGGTATAAACCGGGGGGCTTGAAACAGGATCGTGGATGCGATAGAGTGGTACACGCACAGCGCGATCGCAAGAGCGCGTTTTCCGGGGAGGAATTCTGTGAGATGCAATACAATGCGTTCCGCGTGAGCCCATGTCCGGGTCCGCATCGGTTCGTCCCGAACACGTCCGCTTCACACACAACGGAGCACGTACCTGGGAGAGGAAAGACGAGTACAGAGGCGATACATGTCGCTGCGACGATGGCGGCGTACAACTGGACCACACGCACGCCATGCAGTGAGTATGTGTCATGGAAACGAAGAGGGAGAGGGAGACGTACCTTGAGCAACACCACCGTCGTGTTGGTCATCTGCATAAAGGGGAGAGACGTCGGAGAGAAGAACGTCTGCACCACGAGCGGCGCTTCGAGCGCGACGTGGACCAGGAACACGGCCGACCTGGAGTGACAAGCATCATCGTGTATGTGTTGGAATCAGTATCTCAAAGTCGACGTATGGACGTACAAGGGACTGCGAGGAACTTGTGACATTACGAAAGTGAAATGGCGCGTGGGTTGGAAACAACCGCAACGACATATGAATTCATACTCCGAACTCCACGAAAATCATACCTGATAAGGTAACCACACCGACGCACGACAGATGTACCATCCTTTTGTACGAATACCCACCTCAAACAATGATCTGGCATAATGAGATCGACATGGTACGTAGCTACATACAACTGATAACCGAGATCTCCCGCGTCCATCCGCGTCAATCCTCACCGTCATCGCCTTCTTCGTCCAGGACCGACAGTCCCAGTCTAGGATGCCCAGCCTCCACCGCGTCCAAATCGCGGTCTAGATCGATGTCGCCGCTTTGCGCCTCGTCGCCCGCAAATGCACGTAGCCGGAACACCTCGCGTCGCAGCGCCACAATCTCCGCGTCACGCCGGTCGACACGGCCCTTGAGCGTACGGAGGTAGTCGTTGCCACAGCGAAGTAGCTGCAGCTTGCTCACGCCCTTGTTTGGCCCGTCACCACCCGCCTTGGGTGGCCCGCGCGGGGGTAGGGCGCCAGGCAGAATCGGCTCGTCGGGAAAGTTGTCATCCGATGGGAGAGGTATCGGCGGTAGGAGCGTACGTAGGTCGTCGTACGCCGTCTTGAGCGAATCACGACGTTTCTGTTCTGCATCCTTGTGCGACTTGCGCGTGATGGGCGGCGATGGAGAGACCGCCGATAAACAGTTTAGTGAAGCAGCCGACCCGGCTACTCCGACGTCAGTTTACGGTTTGCTTTGCGTCAGTCATGTATGAATGTGGTGTGCGTACCTGGAAGGATCGGTTTAGGACCTAGAGTGATGAGCGGTAGACCCGCCTTTCGGGATGCCTTGGGTGCGGAAGTCGTGTCCTTGGTCTTGGCGGGTTCCTTGCCTTTATCCACCCGAGACGGTTGTGTCACTGGTGCGAGACTACTACTGACGCCAAGTCGACCCAAATTCATGATACTTGCTGGCGTTACGGGCGTCATGCGAACCTCCTCTTGGGCAGGTAAGGCTGATGTAGTAGTAGGCACGGAAGCGGGCGGAGAGGAAGGGTTCCTGGGTGGTGCAGGCGGAGGCATGGTCAGATCAACCGGAGACGGCGAATCAGTGCCACCGAGAGAGCTATTCCGACGACCTCGGGTGGAACGCAAGAGTGGCGTGGAGGTGGCCGACTTGACGTTCCGGGGGACTTTCATCGACGTGGGAACGGTTGGGGTGTGACGTTTTCGGGGCACACGAGCACTGTCGTCCCTAGAGGGGGAAGCCGTACGCTTAGCCGGCCTAGTATTGGGAGGGTGTGGATAAGCCTCAAGCCATGGACTTGTGAGCGGAGATATGTCAAGATCGGATGGAGAGGAAAAGCAGGGAAAGGCAATGTTGGCCGGTGCCGAAACCGATCCTGGGTGTCTCATGCACGGGGTTGATGCGGACGGTTCCTGAGGGGAAGGGAGAGGCATGGTGTCTACAGCGTGAGAATTATACATGGATTGCTGAGAGTTCTGGAACGGAGGATTGAGGCGCGGCAAGAAGTCGGGATTGGTGGGTCTTATTTCGGCAGAGGATACTGTGAACGAAAAGGGATAAGAAATTAGACTACGATAAGGAAAGGTACATACAGGGAGTCGGGAGACCATTGAAGGGAAGAGCCGGGTCACGTTGAGAATCAGGACTGGTTTCGTGTGCTGCAAGATTGGTCTGACCACTGATAAGGGCGAGCTGTCAAGACAAGGTTAACTTTCTGAAGATGATCGCCCCGAGAATGTACGGGGAGAATCGAGGGTGAAGTCAAGAAGGAAAAGGAATGAGACTCGCCTGTTGTTGAAAGATCTGGCTCTGAATCTGGTTCTGGAGCTGCTGTAGCTGATGCAACTGGGTGAGCTTGTACTGCTGCTCAAGAAGCATCTGTGGGGTGAGGGCCGCGGGAGAGGGAAGAGTCGTAGGGGGAGTGTCTAAGCCCTGGAGGGACATTAGGTTTGACATGGTCATGAGATCGAGGGGTTGCTGGCTGAAGGGGGTATTGTTCGATCCGGAGAAACTGTGGAGACTATTGGGTATACGATGAGCTGCGAGTGGTGCGGTAGCCAAGACATCTGACTGGTGAGCATCTTGCGGGCGATTTTGGTCGGTGGAGGAGTCTGGGAAAAGAAAGGCGAGGAAGTCTTTTTGCTGGTGATCCTGGGAGGGTATCTGGTCCATTGTGTGTGTTTGGCGCCCCGGCTCGTACGAGGTACTGAGCAAAGTGGTCGATGAGATGGGAGGAGAAAAAAGCTGGCAGGCGCGACCACTCTGATCGTTCGAGTTCAGTAAGAGCAATCAATTTGGCAGAGCCACACGTGATAGCATCGGCACACGGTCCGCCTGTCAATGAAGGACGTCCCTGACATTTAAAAAAAATACAGTACACTTGCTCATAATGTATTATACAGTAATTCTCATTGCATAGGTTGGACACTATGATTCAATATTTTTGACAAGCCCTGTGACAGTATACCTACATCGTGGGTAACTAAGCCTACTGATGCTCACTGCGAGATCGTTAAGCACGAAGTATAGGAATCAATGACCAAAGGTCGTCCTCTAGCTCCTGCCTACCTCCAATTAAATGGCTGTGTGCTGGGTGAGACGAGATCAGGCAATCAGTGGAGAGAGATGCAGCGTGACATGGCGGATGGACAAAAGAAACTCCGCTCGAAGCTGCGGCGGTGTGGGCAGGCGGAGATTCAATTCTCCACACTGGCATGCCACCCTTACATGTGACCGGATCAGATTTCTTTTCGTAATACTGGTATGTACCCATTTCCTAATTTAATCATCCCCTGTCTCGTGTGAACTTTCTCTTGTCGTATTGTACAGGAAATTTCGAGCAAGTGTACCGTCCGAGGTCTTACAGTCAAGAAGGCTAACATAACTTTCAAGATTAGTTCACTGATAGTAGTCTTTGGAGAGAGATACCCCCTGTTATCTGTATTTGTACATGTTTGTAGATAATGGGCTTGCCTCGCGTTGAAGCGCGTCTTGAGGAGACAAAGATGCAGGGCAGCTCGAGACCGCTGCCTCGCATAGCCAACTACCACAGCTCGAAACGCCACCTCCTCGGCAACCAGGCTGGTCAAATCCCTCCCGCATGGCGAGACCAGAAACAAAGAGACCAGGGCAGCAAGATCCTCCTCAGCCGTCTCCCCCCAGACGTCGGTGAACTCGAAGTCGAGGAAAGTTGCCCTCTCTTCACCTCGTACCACCGACTCAGACGCGTGCCCTCCACAGGAACTCTTTCGAAAGACAGTCGGGCCTCTCAAAGAGGTCTTTCTCATCTACAACTCTCAAGGTCGCTCAAAAGGCATGGCCCTCGTCTCCTTTCAGCGTTCTGGGGATGCTGTCGTCGCTCGCGCAAAGTACGACGGCAAGTACATCGACGGACGTAAGTACCCTCTCGTCGTCCTCCTCGAGCCACCTCCATGTCGTCCCCCAGGACGTCCCATAAAGATCGAGATTGTAGTGGACTCGACACATACACTTCCGGCGGTAAGCCCTCCTCGTGCAGAGACGCAGCCATCCCTATTAGGCCGCCTCGGTGGCATTGTTGCTCCAAGTCCTCCCCTGTCCATCTCACCACACGACCACGCCCCAAACGGAACCCCCGCCCCGCTTGGGTAAGCCTCCCGTTGTGTTCCTTGCATGCCCTCGATCGATGCCTCCTTTTATCCAGTCCACGCAAACAACGTCCAGTGTTTAGCGCGCCACTCGCAGTTGCTCCGCGACGCCGACAAAAAAAGGGGCCGCGACGCCTCAACAAGACTCTTGCGCAGCTCGACCAGGAGATGGAAGACTACAGAGCGGCAGCGACGTTGTTTGCACTTAACGGAAAGTAAGCTCCGGGAGGGACGCGTCGTGTTATTGATGTAGTCGTCCATTATGTAATCATTATATGGGTTTGACCGTGACAACATCGACATGGCGGCCCCGTTGTACACGACTGCGTCTGGTCTGCTCTGGCATGCAGGTAAGATTCTGATCCTCACCGTCGGACTCCCCGCTCGCGGAAAGACACATATTTCACGCGCCCTTGAGCGCTATCTCCGCTGGATGGGCGTCAAGACACAGGTCGTCTCCCTTGGCGATTATCGACGCCAGACGCTCGGCGGCGCCCAGTCCCTCCCCCCCGATTACTTTACCCTCGGTGCGTGCACACTCTCCCCTCATCGTCCGTCCCAACACCTCCATCGCAGGCGAAAAGACCCCTGAAACACTCGCACTCCGCAAGCGCGTCTCCGATGGCTGTGAGAAACTCATCTGGGACTTTTTCGAGGGTGGTGGTCAGGTCGTCATATACGATGCCAACAATGGCACGAAACAAGCCCGACAGAGCCTCGCGGAAAAGTTTGACAAGGAGGGCATCCACGTCATCTTGCTAGGCAAGCGTGTTCATCAGAGGGTAGGAGGGGGGGTCAAAGCTCACAGCGATGTCTCCGTTGCTAGAGTCGATTTGCGATAACAAAGAGATCATCGAGACGAATATTCGGAGTGTCAAGATCTCCTCTCCTGATGTGGGTTCTCACTCCTGATCTTGCATGGCCAGACAGCATTGATCGTGTTTCTAGTACCGTGAATGGGATCCCGACAAGGCGGTTGACGATTATTATGGCCGGATACGAGATAGAGAACAGGCGTACGAGACGATCACAGAGACCAATTGGCCGTTTATCCGCATCTTCAATGTAAGACATCGCGGGGTGGATGCCCACAGAACATGCTGACCACTGTTAGGTCGGAGAAAAAATAATGGTCAATGTGAGTGCAACATATGCGCGTCTTGTGGTCGTTGTCTCCCTGATCTCTTGTTCCATAGAACATCCGAGGATACCTGCAGGTCGGTGGCTCTATACCCATATTCTAGCAGATAGAGACTAATGTTGGATATAGTCGCGAATCGTGTTCTTCCTCATGAACATTCACAACCGATTCCGTATGATTTTTTTTGCACGCGTGAGATTTCCATCGTTGGCCTCAGCCGACTTGTGAAACTAACCCCAGCCCCCAAGTCCGGCCAATCCCTCATCGAGCACTCATACAAGGCCGACTCCGATCTCTCTCCTGCCGGATGGGAGTATGCGGAGAGATTGAAAGAGTTTGTCACCGAGAGAAGGGCAAAGGCATTAGAGCAACGTGGTTATAACCCAAGCGACCGACGGCTAGTGGTACGCCTTCCGTTTATGTCGTCCGATAGGGCACCGAACACCATTCCAAGATTTGGACTTCGACGCGTCGTCGCGCTCACCACACTGCTTGGCCATTCGAAACGGCACGGACATCGATTTCCACCTTGTCCTTGGACTCCAGCCCACCCACAGCTGAGCCTGATTCATTCACCACACCCAAGGAAGGCGCATCCAAGCTCAAGGTCAAGGTGATCGAGAAGCCACAAATGTCGGAAATAAATCCAGGCGTTTGGGATGGTCTCACACCAGACCAAGCGAAAAAGTTTTATCCCCAGGAGTGGGCACGGTTCGTGAAAGACCCGTACACGTTCCGGGCGCCACGCGCTGAGAGCTATCATGATCTATCTGGTACGCCCCTACCTCAAATGTCTCCGAGAGACACGTCGTCACATGTCACACTTTTCAAGTGCGTTTGGAGCCGGTGTTAATCGAGTTGGAGCGGGAGAAGGAAGATCTGCTCATCATTGGGCATTCGTCTGTGATTCGATGCTTGTTGGCATACCTGATCGGTTTGCCTGCGTCTGAGATCCCGGCGATCGAGATTGCGAGGGGGGATCTACTCGAGGTGGTACCGACGTCGTACGGCGTGCACAGTCAGGCATTCCATTTCTGGGATGGGCCTGGTCGACGCGTCGTCACGTCCGACGGGGAAGATTACCTCTCGCACAAGGACGAGACCAACTTTTATGAGAATTGGGCAGAGGATACAAAGGGGAAGAAGCGGATGACGACGCTGGATATCGCGTCGCTTTCGAATAGTGGGGAATGCTATGACATGTTTCATTAGCTTCGGTTTGTCTCTGTTGAATTGTAAAGGCACTGCCTGCCTTTCTTGGTCTTGGAGTTTGACCACTCCAATTCGAATGCCGTGGTATTCGCCACCGACTCGCCGAGAAGTCTCTCTCGTCCTCTTTTCCCTCACTATCTTCATTCTATTCTACAACCTCGAATCCTCCTTCACGAGCGACGCTCTCAGTGAGAAATGGACGTCGCAAGCAAACAACAAAGGCGCCCACTCGAGTAGCGCAAAAGAGGATTGGGACGATGTGATTTATGGGAATTGGACATGGGAAGAAGTACAGGTCGCCGAAAACGCTCAAATGCAGGCCATCAACAACCCAGAACCCGATGTCGCGACTGTTGTTACCTTCCGCCCACAGGTCTTTGGGTCGGTGGGCGTCAACGACGGGATATCGGATTGGGGCGATGACGTTCCCACCACGACGGTGCTGAAGCATGTTCCAGGTGCGCGCCGTGTTTCCGTCTGTCGTGTGGTTCGTTCAACGATAGGCGTGGTCTAGGGTATACGATCATGGACAATGTGGTTATGCTGAATGGCACGTTGTTCATTGTCACGGACGACCCGGCATTTCCTCCACTCGGTTCTATTGCATCATCCGGTGAGGATCCGAATGCGGTTCCCCGGTCTTCAGATTGGCAGATACTCTCCAGTGCCCAGGCGAGGGAGGCGCTGGGACTGTTTGGTGGTCTGTGCGTATCCTCTCATTA
>JBBPQE010000029.1:0-98179 GCA_038092335.1 Boletus vinaceobasis
CGCGCGGATGACACCCTCGTAACGGGCAGTGGGTTACAGGCCGAGGAATGGCAGCGCAAGGGGGGTTTCCGCCGGAGGACCTGGGGCCGCTTGTCAGGGGATCTTGGAAACTGACGATAGTGATGTGCGGCAGGGACCGTTCCATGTCACCGCATGATGTTCTGATTCTTTTTTGCCAACTGCTAACACTACATCCGCCGGAATGCCGTATCGGCGATAGCATGTCGCATGCAATATCTCGCCGAAGCCTCTCGAAGCAGCAAAACGTGTTCCCAATTATCTACTCAAGGACGGTGGCATACGTGGTATCATTGCCGTGGATGGTAAACGGTTTTGTATCTATGCCTTGCACACTTGAAGGTGACCACTTCGGTGGATTACTTGTCCTGTCGCTCGACTGTGATGGCATGGACCACGGTGTTATCCGTCCGGACGGTGTGCCCCTCACTCCGCCCCCTTTCGATGATGAATTGTCCCAGCTTTGAGAGCGGGTGTTTGCGATTCCCCGTGCCGATCTTCGGTTTCCACAATGCAACGCTCGGCGAAAATACTCAACACCTCGGGATGGGTTGATGTTGATTTAGGATCCGGGGGTAATACCATTCGAGACATGCCAAGGAAATCGAGGGCCAACTCTGTTTACATGACATCGCGGCCAGTTTCCAAGTCGGACTACGTCTGCCGTTCTGGCTATCGTGGAGGCTGCCAGTAATTAATCAATTACAACGTTCTTTGTGCAGTCTGAAGAACAGCACGTGCGAGGTTGATGTACTCTACAGCCGTCCAAGCGTCTCTATTACGATCTCGGTTCTCTCAATGCGTGATGCCGCGATCGATAAGCGACAAGGCCGTCTTTGACGAGTGCTTGTCAATTCATCGCAACGTATTCTGATTCCTGCCAGCCATGAAGCGTATGTGGGAGGGGCGACGGTGACCGTACGAAGATGAGGTGGAACACGACGAGCGTCGCAAGGTCGGCAGTGTGCTGGGACGAGGTCAAAAGCGCGTTTTCGAGGAACAGAAGCAATCTGCGTGCACCATTAATACACGTCAAGGACCCGGAGACGGGGAGAGAAAGGACGCCTATATTCATCACCAATGTTCTCAAGGCTCCCACCACATTGCCCTGTTGTCCGCCAGAGGTCAGCCGAGGTTGCTAAATAACCCCGCCTTGACAAAGTTGAACTTATCAACGAGATCTTTCGTGAATAGACTCGTCCGATATGGCGTCGATCGCCTTTTGCAGGTCCAGTCTGTGGAGCCACGACGCAATACCCGTGAGTTCCTTTTGGGTGGCGGCCAGTAGGGCGGAGGTCAAACCAGGGTTTGCTGTAGGAAACTTGATCCGATCCTTGTTGTCAGAACATCTCGACAGCGTTCAGGATATCACCGACTTTTAGCAGTGTCGCGAGCGTACTTTGGAGACTTCTCCAGCGACGATCAAATTGCAGTACTCGGTTTAATGTCAATCGCCTGATGTTCGTATGGTCAATCACCTGCGATAACATGGATGTCAACACAAACCTTGAGAGCCTCCTCAGGGAATGATACATAGCTGAGTGGATCCTTCTTAAGATTAGGTAGTACTTTCTCGGGGATATAAACCTAAGCACAAAAGCATGACTCCCGGGGAACAAACGGACCAGGAGAGGACCCTACCTTGACGTAGCATCCCGCCATTTCCTCGACAAGTGACTCGAGTATCGTTCATCGTGCAGCTGCAGATTTGGGTGCGGTGATATTCGTTGGCTCTGTTCGCACACGCAATTTGTGTAGAAATCCTTGCAAAGCTTGTGGAGCTCCTGTTATCATGCCCTGCTTAGAATGAAATGAAAATTTCACACGAACTAACCCACCCTTTGGCCGAGATCCTTTTCGATATTCAAGAGAGATCAAAGGCATTTTGGATACGCTCCTCCAATGGCAGCCCGCTCAAATCACATACAAGATCTTCCACCGGTGTCCCCATATCCTCGCCTACTCCAGACGACTCAGAGATGTGTCTCGCACGACGATGCTGGATAACCACGCGCGTGGAGATAAGGAGAAGGCGCTCCAGGAGTGGTGGAGAGTTATTTGTTTATGTCGTTCCCTCTACGGCATTGTCAAGTAAGGGTATGTACCCAAGCACACGGAAACCACTCACCCTCCCCCGGAAGTCTTTAAATGAATTCGTCGTCTCCCTGTATCTGTCTCCATTTTTCCAGCTCTACTTCGCCTTCATCACCGCCATCCCAGGGTGCGCCACCACCCTGGGCTTGCCCGGTCGGTCCGGCCTGGTAGACGTCCCCGACAACACTGCATGTACCGCACCTTTCCATACGAATTGAGGTTATCCGACCGAAACGACGCGATCTCGGCGCGCAATGATGAGATTGTATGGAGCTGATGGCGAACTTGATGCATGTTGCATTCCGAATTGCGAGCACCCGAGGATCAACGAAAAAGAAAACACACCAGCCTCTTCCAATTCGGCGCCCCGTGCTTTGAACCGGTCCCGCTGACTCGTCACGATGCGTAATCTCGATGTATGTATCCACAAGCGAGGTGAACAGGAATCAGGAATCAAGATCAGTGCACCTTGTGTTACACTGCCAGACAACTCGCCCTTCTAGAGTTTTCTCCAGTCGGCAATGTAATATCTAATAAATGTCAAGGTGGGTTTACTGCGCTGTCGTTGTCGCGTGGCAACTTCAAGCGGATGATGCGGAGTTGATGCAGTGCCAGAGCTTATGAAAAACTTGTGCCGAGGACGCAGACGGGGAGGTCTTTCGACCGGCTGGTGAAAGACTTGCGGGCTGGGCATGCGCTGTTCGTGCCTGGGCCTGAGCACTGTCATTGCGAGAGTGGTAAGTACCGGAAATCTAGCCGGGACACTATACTACAAGGAATATAGCGAAAGAAAATATAATTAAAGAGTGAACAAGCGTTTGAACCCGAGTGGACCAACGAATGATCAGTGACGCAGAAAGGTATGCGACGTCCCATAATATGTACAGCCTAAAACATGGTACCTAGCCTCCAAGGTTGGGATGGCGGAAACCTATGTTCCGCAGCAACAGGAACCATACAGCGCGCGAGTGACTGACTTGGATGAGATCTAGAGTTGAACAATACACAATAAATCGCACGCCTTAATTTATTGGTGCTCCAACTTGACGCGAATCTTGGCTTGGCGTCGGCGCCTTTCTACGATGAGATAGCTCACTGTCGACGACCATCGATAAATCATTGCTGTCAGCACATTCATCGCAGGAGATATACCCACCGATGATTTTCTCAAGAGCGGCGGTGGCTTCCGGTTTGACTTCGAGCCATGCACGCCGGGACATCCGGAAGACAAAGAAGTGGCGCTTGAATGGGTGATATTCCGCAACCGGAACCTTTTCTTCGTCATCAGCTTTCACAAGCTGAAGCTTGAGAAATCAGTCCAACTTGTCGCAGTGGCCACGTGCTTTACACACCTGCAAGTAGCGCTTGTGAGTCTTCCAGCGGTACATCAAACCTTCCTCCCCTGTGGTAAATACGCCACCGCTGCGGTTATGTAAGATTTTCCAATGCGCAACGAATCAGACATCGTACGCACATGTTATTACCCTCACTCTTGACAAAGTCTGAAGCCCGAATCCACTCGCCCTCTGCATCAGGCGTGTTGAATCGGACCTTGACCTCCTTTTTCGGGAAGGACTCGATTTCCGCGACGCAGCTCACGATACGATTCTCCCAATCGTATTTGTTTATTTTGGTGAGGTGAGGGTGCCAGAACCGGGTGACGATCTCGTAGTAGAACTTGTTGTTGTCCAACGCAAAGGTTGTATTGCGTACGCTGTTGGTGGCAAAGGTAAGCTTGTGAGGAGGGTCGACCTTCTTTGGGGGAGGCATGGCGAACTGGCGGGACTCGCTAAGTAGGAGAGTAGATGATTACCAGAGGGGAATCGTGCAGCGAAATGAACGAGACCCGGCCAGGCGTAATAAGCTGATGAGAAGTGGGAATTGGCCGCCGCAATTGTCCATCACTGTGACCTTGCTGTGTAATTTTTAACAGTGATCGCAGGAAACGGAGGGCGCCGAAGAGATGCCGGGGAAAGGAGAGTTCCGCACCGGGCAGTGTCAACGCGAGGTAAATGGCTCCGTCACGATGATGCGTGGAACCGGCGACGACTTCGGAGAAATCAGTAAATGGGATAAGGAATTTTTAAACCCATATTCCCATACATACCTGCGCGCGTGCACGATGGGCAGTGAGAATGAGAGGAGACACAATTTTGCTGTGAAGGTTGCTCGTGGGCATGAGAAGTGCATGAGGGAGAAACAAGTGCAACACCCTCAGGTCGCTACCACGTCAACTCAGTCGCACATGCAGCCTGGTCTAAAATATAGGTAAGCCATTGGGCGGATACTCACTGTAATCGGTATTGATGATCAATATCGTTGGTCAGTGGTTGCGATAAGGAAGTGGCAAATTACCGCGAATGGCAACTTGTTTAGTTGTTGTCGCACTGTCTTGACTGACTGTCATATTTTTGTGTATCTGCGTTTCGCATGTTGTCCAGCGTTTCACTCGACGCGAGTACCAAATCCTCACAGCTGCGATCCCTTTCGTCGCCAGCCCCAAGTTCACCCACGTCCACCGTTTTCGCAGGTCTGGACGACGAACTGCGTGATGCCCGCCGCGTCCTTTCCCATGGCCAAGAGGAGGACCTACGGTGTGCCCTCGACCGTGTCCTCAACAAAGTGGAAGAACTCGTGAGCCCACGTTCAACTTCATTGACCTCTCAACCGATCCGCGATCTCCCCTGTTTTGTAGTCTTCTTTTCTTAAGACAGCAATCAAGACCCAGACGGAGCTAGAGACACAGTTGAATCTCGCAAGGTCGAATCTTCAGCTTGTGATATCTAACAATGAGATGCTCGAAGAGGCTCTGAAGAGGGAGACCCCATGCAATGCAAGGGATGTGGGTTGGCGTCGCTGGAGTGCGCGCGAGGTCCAGAATCACAACACAGAAAGGAAGTCTGAAGAGCGCCCTCGGAGCCTAGATTATGGACCTCTGAATGAGTCGGGGACACCCACAGTTCCGTCCAATGCTGCCGCGGTACTCGTCAATGGTGTCAAACCATCGGCATGGACAGGCTCCGCTCCTCAATCAACAACCCCGACAACAAGCCAGGAAAGCCGTTTCTTTAAATTTCGGTTTAGTAGTGGTGGGTAGGATACAGGCACATCCATTCCAGCTATCGCTCATCCGCGGACAGGTACTCGATCGCCCACCCTCTCCCCTCATCCTTCACATCTCACCTCACCCTCACTTTCATCTTTGGTACCAAATGTGCGAGAAAAGGAGATTGAAGAGTTACAAGAGCAACTCGAGCATGAACAGCAAGCTCACAAAGCTGCGGATGCGGCCAAGGCTGCACTGGAGGCAGAGCTTGAGTCGCTGTCACAAGCCTTATTTGAAGAGGTAGATGCTTCCTCTCTGATATATCCTGTTCGTCTGAACACCCCGCAGGCGAATAAGATGGTAGCTACCGAGCGTATGAGGAGAGCCGAGACTGAAGAAGAGCTGAATCAAGCGCGCTTGGAGAAAGATGCACTGCGGCAGGCACTCAGACTACTAGAAGGAGAGAACGGACAATTACGCGGCGCAAATGCCTCGCCTGGCACGCCTTTGGGTCGGGTTGATCAGTCGGACATACTGTCTGTTGTTTTACCTTTGCGCTTGAGTCCGGGGCAGCCGTCGCATCGGCCACCATCTAGACCACCGACCGGCAAGGTAACCCCTCCCATCACACCTCCGTATGAGATACCTGGCTGCCTTACCGACTTTCAGCTCGAACCTGCACCCAAACCATCGCTGGCACGACTGCATCGGAAAACCGCGTCAATGGAGAAATCGGGAATTACTAATTTGTCCGTCAGCTCGCTCAAAGAATCACCAGTGCCAGAAATTGCGGGTTCGCCTTCTGTTCCGTTAATGCCTGATGAGCCATCACCATGGGAAGATGCTAGTAGCGTCGTACCGACCGCTCTTTGATTTCCTCTCATTGGCTGTGCGAGTTATCTCCGACCTGATATACACATCTATGCAGTCCGACACTTAGTGATAATGTAGTACGCTAGGGACATTTGTAACATCACTGCTTTCCAATGGTTCGATTGTTTGCCAACGGACTCCGACTCGAATGTCGATGAAGTCAACCAAAAACTTCATACCTTTGCAGTACAATGTCAGCTGCCCGGTCGAATACACAGCGCCGCCCGGTTGCACCTCCAACCCTGACACAACCAAAACCCCAAATCTCCCTTGAAGAATGGGAAGCTAAAGCACCCTTGAGTGACCTCGCCCTCAAGAGTGTTGCTGTGATCAAAGCAGCAAGTGAAAAGTCACCCCTTCCTTTGAAAGTGAGTACTGGATCGATTTGTCGCCATGTGAGATGAATTGTCTCAAACTCAAAAAGGTTGCCGTCGAGTACGATGCCTCGCACCCATCTACACCCAGTTTACGCGCGACGAGCAAACTCGGATCAGTTTCCCGACCTTCCACTCCCGTTCCCGCATTCGCGCGTTCGCTGCCTTCGCATGCCCTGGATCCCAAGGTGCCCATACAAACGCCTCAACAGTTCTATGATTGGTTCGCGCAAGTCGATCGTTCGGTCGCGCATAGTCAAGAGGCCCATTTCAGGGCGCATGTGGCCATGGTAGCAGACCATTTGGATACAGCAGACATGTTGCTCGAACGGCTTGACGAGGTGGAGAAGGAGGTGGATAGCATGCTTGAAGGATGGAAAGGTGTCGAGAAGAGTGGCAGGAGCTTGAAAGATGCTTGTGAACGGCTCCTTGAAGATAGGGTTAGTTGCTGTACATTATCTCGGTATTTGTCCACTGATATACTTCGTGACTGGTCTCAGGACAAGTTGCTTGACCTCACAGACGAGATTGATACTAGATTGGAGTATTTCCAGGAGCTCGAACACGCGACCCGGATGCTGAACCACCCTGGGGAATCGCTTGTTCTACAAACCGACTTCTTGTACATGGTCGAACGTGTCGATATATGCATCGAATATTTGAAGGCTCATGTGCGTTCTTTCACGGGTAATCATCACATTAATGTGCCCAGTACTGAGGACAACGCATTTAGCGATATTACAAGGAAGCAGAGGTCTACCTGTTGCGCTTCCAGCAATGTATGACGCGCGCCATGACACTCATCAAGATGTTTTTTGTTGGTTCCCTCAGGGCTCTCACAGCAGACGTATCGAAGCGTTTGTCTGAGAAGGTAGCCCAATTGCTTTATGTCTCGGGCACACTCCAGCTAACTCCAATAATAGGATGTATCTACTACAGCACAGATGCACTTATTGTATACCAAATTTCGGAGTGTTACACCTCAACTAGCACCTCTCCTCAACGAGCTCGAGCGGCGTGTGACTGCGCATCCAGAGGAACTTTCCGCTCTCTTATCTGAATGCCACACAGCCTACTTCAGTGCGCGCAAGACCCTCTTGGTCGGACGTTTGATGGAAGAAATCCGAGGGCTGGACCCAATGCACACCGAGCTCGTCGAACTTGTGAAGATTCCTTCTCCGTCTAGAAATATTGTTTCTTATATTTGTTTTATAGACAAACGCGGGATGCGCTTATTTGAAACAACTTTGTACAGACGAGTTCAATCTTTTCCGCGAGTTTTTCGATTCTGGTGGGGATCAACTATAGTGAGCGTAGTGTTTGTTATTCCTGTTGCCTTTAATTCAACCATCGTTTATAGCCATTACCTCGAAACCCTCTGTGACTACCTCTACGATGATCTTCGGCCACGTATTCTTCACGAGACTCGACTCACTACGCTCCGCGAAGTTTGTACTGTTCTTCAAGCCTTGATGGTTCTTGACGTGGTTGAGCTCCCTGAGGAGCCCCCCGACGAGCTTAGCGTGGATCTCGATCATCCGAAGTCAAGAGGCCTCGGGAGGCTTCATATCAGCCATTTGCTACAAATGGTTCTCCAAGATGCTCAGACAAGACTGTTTTTTAAGGCTCAGAGCTTGATTCAGGCTGAGATCAGGTACTATGTCCCAAAGCCGGAAGATCTGGCATACCCAGATATACTCGTAGGTTTGTTATTCGAGATTTCTTGTTTACGTGAATCAGAGAACGCTCATGAATCACTGTAGCTGTAAGGAAACCTACTTCTCAGTTTGACATCAGGGAGAAGGAAGGTGTTAGTCGGTTGTTCCGACTTTCTTCCTTGGACAAGCAGGAGACGTGGTATCCAACCTTGCAAAAAACTGTTTGGGTGCTATCTCAACTACACGATTTCGTCAAGGTAATACTCTCGCACACCCTCTAATTGCCGTGGTTCATGTATATTGCCAGCCTGCGATATTCGAAGACATCGCTCAAGAAGCCGTGAGCCTGTGTCGACAGTCGCTCGTATCGTCGAGCATCGCCATAGGGCAACGTAACGCTCCTGCAAGCACGCTCGACGGAGAACTCTTCCTTGTTCGACATCTTTTGATCCTGAAAGAAGTCACGAATAATCTGGACTTGGTTGGGAGAGAGACTCAACAGCAAACAGGCCAGGGTGGCGTGACAGGTGATCATCGGCTTGCTTACACCGCGAAGCCTTACTGACGCTGGATACGAACAGATGCACTGGCTTCCATTCTCAACAGGACAACCGCGTTGCTTCCTGACGCACTCTTTGCATCCCTCGGCATGCCACGCGGATACGAGAGCATGACGGATGCCAGACATGTAAGTTGTTGCTGATGCCGTCTGGAAGTCCTGCTGGATGATATTTCCCATCCCTCAGGAGATCGACCAAGACCTAAAACGCGCCTGTCAAAACGTCATCTCATTGTGCGCCAAGGGTCCATGCGAACCTTTGCAAGAATGGGTCGAGCGTGTACGGGCCTTCAACACATCTCGTGTGGTTACCCCGCCGACGGATATGCCGGGACCGACTCCACTGCTCACCGAACAAGCCTGGGCATGTCAATCCGCAGCCGAGGATTTGCATGTAAAGTTTATTGAATCATGCGAACGCGATCTCAGGGCAGCGGTGACGAAGCTCCGGTTATACCTAGAAGATAATCGGTCGGTGTCGGTGTTGCTCACACATGTGAAAGAAGCAGTTGTGAATGGGTATATGGGGTATAGAGAAATTGTGTGGAACATATACGCAGGAGCGTTGAAAGAGGTGGTGCTCTCGGAGGAGAGCTTGAAGGAGAGATTGAGTATTATTTGTGACGAATGACATCGCGGTAAACATGGCATGATGGACTTGCGACGATTATTGTTGATGTTTCTCTCGAATACGCACGAGCTCGCCGCATATACGTACCTAGTACAGTGCAATGAAGATGAAACGTCAGTACAAAGTACACATCCGTATGCCTAACGCGTGGATTGGAAAAAGAGCATATGGTTAGGGCATTTATCAAGTGACCCATTGGTTCGTGGCCGATCAACGATCAACGATTCAACCCCCAAATTGTGGCCTCCAAAGGAAATAAATGTTGTCGTACACATACCTGGTGCTGACCATGATAACTTTTGACGGAGGGTATCCTATAGCACTCCCTCACTAGTACCCTTGTTGAAAAAAACAGCACCACTATCCGTCAGTCGATATTGCAACGCAGCCGAACGGGTGATCAGAGGATACGAGGGTTCGCTCTCGACGGGACCCAAGTGCAGACACAGCTGCATAGCGTATGTTGGACTTCGTTCGATCAGAAGGGTCCTAACTTACCTCACCACTCACTGCACCACTCCGGCCACTCGATAAAGGTCTTACCTCCACGTGGTAGGAGCACAGCTGCAAAAGATGTCGGAAAAGAGGGTCAGGCTCTGATCGCTTGAGGACATGGTGTCGTATCAAGAAAGTTGCAGCCTCCTGACAGACCCACGTCTCTTAACTAGCATGCTTAAGACGACAGAGTATGACCTACCTTCATACACAACGCTCGTAGTGCACGACAAAGTCGCGATAATTCCAGAACAGAATATCCAAGCCATTCAAGGGTTGCGATATCGTCCAAAATGACGAGACTTTTTCCATCGTCATCCGATCCACCACGCAGCACCGTAGAAACGAGGTCAAAAACGCGCCTCAATCTCGAGTCTCTAGAGCTCGTGTCAGGTAGTACTTTAGACTCTTCCGACTCAGGCTCCTCGAGGTACGAGTAGACATCAATGAACTTGAACCTCGTGTTTTGCGAGATGTTCAAACTCTTTATTGTGTCTTCAGTATATTGTAGAGTAGATAGTATTCCCTACGCACTGACTTGGACGCCACTGATTTTATTCGCTCGATGTCTTCCGAGACGGAGAGTAAGAGACACCGAGACCGTTTTAAATCCTTCAGGCGCAGGTTCAAAAATCTGTGGATCAAAAAATCTGCAGGAGCCTGCAGTTCGTCAGTAATTAATACAAGTCCAACGTGAGAGGCGAGCTCTGGAGGTGGAAATGACTGCATGGTTCTCGTGCAAAATCTAATCAGCGTATTTACCAAATCGGTCTTGCTAGAGGCCTGCGGACAAACAACAGCAAACCACAACTTGAGCCGTCCGACCTACTTGAAAGTTACTGTCCTGGTCTCCAAAACTAATTGAAGCGGGTTAGTCTATCAATCACATAAAGTTGCGCTGGAGTTGATCTATCGTTTCTGGGTTCACCGACGGCAGTCAGGTCGCGCCATGGCTGGGGAATCGTTTGAGACATTTTTTGGGTCTTGTGTGCTCGACGCTCTTACGCCAGATTCCTCGATATCGTTTCCGGAAAGTGTCATTGCCGATGACTGGCTCGCAAGCGTCAAACAACCTCATGCGGAGAGAAAGCAGGCTTTCTTCGGTGAGGTACATTGTATACTCATCATTGCGTCACACCGAAGCTCACCGGTATCTAGACGAGCAGTTGAATCTGTTTCTTGTGATGCACATCAAGGATCCATCTCTCATTAACTCACATGATCCCCATAGTCCTCCACGGCCCCTTGTGGACTTCCTCAGTCATATACAAGTGTCGCTAGAAGCGAGCTACATCTCTAAAACGCCAAACCAAGACGCACCGGACACTGCTAGTCTTGTCCGTCCTCGTACGTCATCCATGCTCAAGGCCAGCCCGCTCTCGCTTCATCCCTCCATATTTCCACCCAACACCCCGAATCCGATCCCGTCAACCACTGAAAGTGACCGCAAATACGTGCAATCAGAGGGGACTTTACTCTTTTCTGGTATTTGGGGAGCGAAAAGAACGACAGAGGAATCCAAGGAAAAGTTCGCACTGCTGTTTTCCGAGACCCAAAGAAGCTGGGTTGCCGTCTATGAGCTTTCCCTGATCGTGTGTGAGTAAGCTCACAACATCCTTGCGTTTGGCGCGGCATTGTTGAACTTCTTAGCTTTTCTGCGTCTTCCCTTCTCCGATCCTCTGCTTTGCCTGACCGCATCTGCTACATTACGGGAGAAGGCACTATCTCTCTCCCAGTCGACTCACCCGCTTGTTGCATACCTGGTCAGAGCGGGCATGATTTCTCATCTGGATTCGGAAGCCGTGAGGGGCGGTGAAGATAGCGAGGAAGTCGAAGAAAATGAAGACACTGGCTTCGAGGAAATCAACTTACTCGAAAACCTCACACTGGGTGCGTCTATGTATCACGATGCGGTATATAATCATTTAACTTGTTTCGTAGTAGGTTCTAGTATATCATCGGACTCCGAGTCGCTCCATCTTCCTTCAACCCGACTGGGAAATACCACTCGTCAACGATATTTTTCACTTCCTCCGGTATCTGCACCGACTCGAACACCTCCTTTAGCCTCCAAACAGACTCCAAATCATATCCTGCGAAAATCTTACCGCAAAATTATGCAAACGGTCTCCGGGTTCCGTGTCCGAATGCGTACTGTGTTTGTTCCTCATGTCTTGTTACCGAAGAACTCCTCTGTTTCCGAAAGGGATCAGGATGTCCACGACCGCAGTGATTTCGAAAGTGGGAACGTAGAGTGGGAAGCGGGAAACAGTGAACGCACTGTGGTCCTTTGTGTCGAGGTAGAGAACTCTGGAGAGTCGGGCCCAGACGCCGGTTTCGCGCTCGAGCGTTTAGATGTGAAGATTGGCGGAGAAGGTGCGACTACAAGATTGATCGGATGGGGAGAGGGCGCTTTCAACTCGGATACCGAGAACCACCTCTTTCCTTTGCTTATAGGTTCAATGGAACAGTACAACATGCTCTACGTCGTATCCTTCTGGAATACACCAAATGATCAAGATAATTTCTTTTTGACGGCCCAAGGTATCAACGACGGCGGGGAATTGCAGCGAGCGGTGACAATCACTGTCTACGGTAGACCGTATGTCGCAAGTGAAGTCAAAGATAAAAACAACATCATATCGTACCCTACTCGAACCTTCTCTTCCCGGTGGAACTGCATTCTCGACCTGTCATCTAGACTTCGCGAGGAACCTGTCGATTTCCACGAGACCTCTGTAGGACGCAATGCCCTCCCCGAACCTCCCTCACCCTTCCCAGGCCGTACCGCTCTCTCGTCTTTCATCTCGTCCCCTGCACCCACAACGCCCATACCTCAAGCAACCGCAGGAAAACGACACACGCTCCCGGGTAGCGTCACTGCCATGCGTGCTATTAACCCTTCCCCCAACTCTCGTCTCTCCTTGCCGCCCCGCGGGTATCCTGGAGGGCCTGCTGCGCTACATGCTTCGACAACGGGCTTCACCCCCCCTTCTGTTGCACTTCAAACATTCAATCGATCGGCTTCGACCACGTTTGGAATATCACCTCCACTACCAAGTGGAGGGGCTGGGTTCAATCTCAACGCCTCACAGTCCGAAATACCGGCACAACCATTCGTCGTGCTACCTACGCCCGCGTACCCCATGTTCTCGCCGGGCGTGACACCCAGTGCACCACATATCCAGGCGTTGGGGAGTCAGCAAGGCTATTCCGGTCCGAGCATCGATATCAAGCGGGAGAGAGGGATGGGCATGATGACCGCGGTACCACAGACGCCGCTCCCGACCGTCCCAAATATTCAGTTTGACGCTCGGCAAGAGTCTCTGCCGGTGCCCTCGGGAGAGCCCGTTGTCGTCTCTGTGGGCCTCTTAGCTGCTGAGTCTGACGATAGCTATCCGTTTGGACAGAGGAAGATATATCCGTCGGATCAGTTCACGTTGGATATTTTCGTCTACAATCAGAGCTCGTGGACCAGAAGGTTTGAGGTCAGCTATCCGAATGCCGATAGACGACAACAGAAAGCGGAGCAAAGTAAGGCCATCCCAGGATTTAGGAGGAAAGGCAACCTGGAAGAACTCACGGCTTTAATCGTTCCTCCTGGTATCTTACCCTTACAAAACCGGGTGAGAGTTGGGTGAGTTGAGAAACATAGTTTTCTATTCATTCGTGTTTCTGAGGATTGGTCTACTACAGCCCACTTAAGCCATCCACTTGTCAATCCGTCCGTATGGACTTCCTTGCCATTTCTCCTGGTGTGCATTCTATCGACATCCTCGCGCTAACAGACGTCGAGACTGGGTATGCGGTTAATTTACGGTAAGCAGAAGAGGTGAGTTCTTTTCCGCTAATGACTGACTCAGCTCCAGATCTGTTATGGATATTGTCGTCCATGAGCGCACAGCAGAAGAGAAGGTAGAGAAGGTTCCATAGCTGGTACTTTATGTACCTGAGACATGTACTGTGAATTCCAGTGGACATTTAGAACATCAAGGAAAGCGAAGAAGCTTGCATGAGAACAAATATGAATATACAAGAACAACCAAGCGTGAAATCAGACGAGGACGTCTAGTGGTACATGGTAAAAGACCTAGGCGCCCTTACACGGAAAGGTTGGACTGGGTTGGGATCCAGAAGAGGTGAGGTGGAGACAAGGTGGGGTTCGGCATAGCGGGAATTAACAGGGCGGTCGCGAGAGAAATATGTTTATAGCCACTGAGTCTTGTCCCAACCTGGGTCCTGTAAAAATGCACTTAGGACTTTGCTACCGGTCTAGAGATGAGAGGGGAAGTGTGAGAGCTGTTTCACGTATAGTGGGACTGAAGGACCGCACCTGCAGGAGAGGGTGACCAGCAACGATGCTAAGGAACCGTTCGAGTCCCTCCCTCCGGGCTTCGATGACTTCATCAGAGAATCTGTTGGTGAAGACCTTGCCAGGGAGGGGAGGAATGTTGACGCGAGTAGACTCTCGTTCGAGGATATCACGGAATGCCTCAAAGTCAGAGTAGCGGCGCCTCACGAGGGAGTGGCGTAATTTGAAGGCAGGTATGTTGGTCTAAGTCATAAATAGGTGCTCAGACTCACAACGGGGAAAGCAACGTCAACTGAGAACACACTTTGCACACGACTTCATAGTCGGTAAACATTTTCCGACCGAATCCTAGGGCAACATCAATTACAATGCTGGGAATTCCCGGAAAGGAACGCCTGCTTACCGTGCGTTTGAGGATTACGAACCTCAATTTCCAGAAAACTCTCTGGAACACTGTACATCTCTTCGATCTGCAAGGCGCTTGCTCGGATTGATTCAGGGGGGACAGAGAAAGGATTGAGAGGTACACACGGTCTGCTCACGCGCCCCGAGGCGGGGCTCATCGAACGCGCTGCTTCGAGCGAAGGGCGACACTGTGGCCATGGTTGTTGTGAATCGAGAACAGATACAGCTCAACACAGCAATCGCCGAATAGTCACGAGGTCACGTATGCGTCACGTCACGTCACGTCACTACTGATTGTACGTCTCTGCTATACCACGAGTACTATCCTAGTTAATTATCACCGAAGATAAGTTTGAGGTTTTCTAAGCTCTCGGGATCTGCTTTCCCTGACTTGTTTGTTCCTCGAAACGCTTCCTTGATGATGGCGGTCTTGCGCCTTTGGATCTCTAGGATATTTCCTTCAATTGTATTATCAATCTGGGCAAACATTAGTGTAGAAATGTACAAAATGAGGTGTTCTTACGATGAAATGCTTGACATAGACTGTCTTCTCTTGGCCAATGCGGTGAACGCGGTCGATTGCTGTGAGAGAGTTAATGCGTGTATACAGCACGACTCCACTGGAAGATATACCTTGGTTCTCAATTGCCGCATTCCACCAGCAATCCATCTAGGACGGGAGTTAGATTGACCCTGCAGGGAACACTGAAAGACTTACCATGAATACGTAGTTGGCGCAGGTAAGCTGTTTGTATGGTGGGTAGAGTTTATCGAGAGAGAACAAATCCCTTACATTTAGCCCGACCCCACCAGCCTTCAGGCTAATAATCAAAACCTTGGGCTTGCACTCGTTTTGTTTGAACTCGGCTATCGCCGCGCTACGCTTTCTCATGTCCATAGAACCATCAAAACGGTACCAAGTGAGGTGTTCGCGGTCCAGGGCGGTCGATATGAGCGAGAGGAACGAGGTAAACTGCGAGAAAACAATTGCGCGGAAGTATGGATCTTGGTCTCGCACTCGACCTGTTTGACAATAGCCATCATCCGCCGTCGAATGACCAAAGGATGACTCACGTAGGTTTTGAATCAAAGCATCGAGTTTTGTAGAGGAGCGGAAGTCGTTGCGACGTAGCTCAATTACTGGTGCAGTCACGGGCCCCGTGACCTTGTCATCCCCTGAAAGGAGAGGTGCAGTTTCCCGGTCGTCTTCGGTTTTAGGTCTAAAAACCTCTATCAACTCGTTTTCTTTGACGGGCCCTCGAGAACAGGAGGGGCAACGTCCTTCTTCGCTGCGCTCGGTGCAGGCCGATATGTAAGAAATAATACAATCTTTGCAGCTAAGAAGGATATAAGTTACAAGCGATGCAAGAAGTAGATAATGCTTACCACCGATGTAAACATTGGGGAATAATGACTGCGTTCTCCATCACATCGAGACAGATAGGGCATTCGTCTGTCTCGGATGTTGCAAGATTGGAGAGTACGTTCTTCGCGAAGGACATGTTTGAAGCGTCAGAGGTGTGCCGCTCGGCGACGTCATATATTAAAGCGTCCATTTCAATGCATTTTGAACTTGATGGAGGCTCGTTCGCCTGGTCTTCGGGGTCTATGACTAGACCAGTGTGCAACACGGCACGTCGTAACCTGAGTGCTAGTTTGTTAGCTATAGGAAACCAGACACCCTGTCAAGTACGGACCGCATCAGCATGGCAAGAATGTGAGTATAATTCTTGCCGACTAGTCCTTTGGCATTGAGCTGATCAAAGCTTCGTTTGGCGGTGTCATAGATAGAGTCGTAAATTTTTTGCTCTGCGGTGGAGAAGTGAAGAGTTTCGATGATAGATTCTTTTGGAGGCAGCTCTACGATCCGATTCCCATCGCTGTCCCGCATATTCTTCTCTCTGCGGAGTAAAATGCTCTCCAAAATGACTTGCACTATCTCGATTCCTTTAGGGTCGCGAGCGAGGAATGGCAACGTAATAAACCTATAGAAACCTTCAGTCTTGGTCAAGAGATCGTCGAAAATTAAATCATACGAGCGGAAAAAGGCGTAAGATGACCAGGGAGTGTAATCCAGAAATTTCCTGCTCTGAAAGTGAGCATGAAGATCCACAGAACAATGTATCTCTCACAAGAGGGAGTGAAGATCTTCGAGCTTGTTTACGATAGGTGTCCCCGTGACGGCCCACCTCCGCCTTGCTCGAAGTGCGTAAACGGCCCGGGCAGTTTTACTCGTTCTTGATTTACAATGATGTGCCTCGTCCAGAATGACCCTCATCCATTCGACTGCCGTGTCAAGTCAGTAGTAGCTGATCAAATGAGAAGATTGGGCCTTACTTTGGTAAACCGATGATTGACCATTCGACCTTTCAAACTTAGAATGCTCAGAAGCCAAGACACCATAAGAGGTAATGACGATGGGTATGCCTATGTCACTGTCCTCCTCAGGCTCTAAGCCGTCCAGATCTAACCTATTTTGGCCATGCCAGACAATAACTCGCACAGTCCCAGCAGCACTGGAACGCTCCAGTTCGTCAGACCATTGCGAGAGAAGGGATGTCGGAGCAACGACCAGGGTTGCGGAAGGGCTCTTCGTTGGCCGTTTGGTTTGATTAGGTGGGATGGCTCGGAACGCGCTGTCCAGTCTTAACTGACGCCCACGAGTAGATTGCTTCCCGTCGTCATTGAGAGGCTCTGGTCCTTTATTGGTGTGGATCAAGGCGGAAATCATGACTGTCTTGCCCATTCCCACTGTGAATGAAGGTCAGACTCACAGAGAAAACATGCGATTTCGCTTGGTGCGTACTTTCTATTAAGACATGGCATGCCCGAACATCAGTCTCTATCAGTAAAGGTGGCAATGCTTACCATCTCTACAAGGATTGATGAGTTTAATGTCGAGTATAGTGTGCGGAGACTTACGCTAAAATTCCACCTCTAAGCTTGCGCTCAGCCTTGGGGAAGTCCAGGCTGAGCTCACCAGAAAAAGGGTTGAAATAGAACGGTTTGTCATCCTCAGTTAGATCAATTAACCCATTCCATGGTTCGGCAGGAAATACATATCTGAACGGTCGTGACGCGTAGCCCTAGAAGGTAACTCGAGACTTACTGGTTCCACAAAGGATGCATGGATGTTGCTTCTCTTGCGGAGGCTTCACCTGACTCCATAGAGTACATCCACCTGCTTAATAGTAAGTACACAATTTTCCCAGGCAAGAGTTAACTTACTTCAGTGCTTGCTTTTGATACCCCCTTAATGTGAATGTAAATGTCGATGGAGGATCCATCCCTGCCATGGTCTGATCGTGTTGCTGTGCCCTGTATATACGGGATCAGATGGTGCCGTGCATGGGGGTGTGGTTCGATCACCTTCGGTAAATTAGGTCCAACTGGTTGTCAGACAACTCTTCGCCCTCTTCGACTTCAATTTCCTCTCCGTCACCTATTATCTCGGTTCTCGTTTTCTTTGTCCCTGCCAGTTTCTGCATGGGCTTTCCATTCTGCCATTCATCGCCATTCGGGATTTGGTCATTACTCGGGGCTCGTGTACCAGCGCACGGTCGAAGATTGACGGCATCAAATAAGGCTAGGAGCGCAGTTTTTCGTTCACGAAGAGATTGTTCTTCCTCAGTCTCTTTTCCTTGCCCGAACATGACTTTTGGTTGGATGGAAGCGTCCGATGCATTAACGGGCTTGAATGCCGAAGCGGAAATATAAACAGAGAGGGAGACGATTATATCTGCACCCGAGTAGAGATCGACCGGGCAATCGACCATTGTACTGCCCCTGAAGTTGATTAAACCTCGGTGGATGCATGAATGTAAGCAGGAGAAATGGGCCAACAAAAATAGAATTACCCATATCCAATAACTTCGATACCCATCTAGAAATGTCCTGCGGTAGTCGACCAAATTCTTTCGACCTGGTCATACAGCCTGCTGCCATTACACAATGATGTACTCACCGAATCCCCCTCTATTCGTAAGTCGGACAATTGTATCTGCCTTCCGTTTCACATTTTTGACAGGCCGAGACCTCAGCATCGCCTTGAGGGTGAGCTGCTTCCTCTTTCCTTTGACTGAGGTTGTCGCTGTGGCACTGGTATCCTCAGGACTGTCCCTTTCGACTCTGATCTCGTCCCCTGGTTTAATATAACCTTTGCCCCTGGCCGTGCTCCAAGCGTTGGGGACCAAGAAAGTACCCAGGTAAGTGCCATCTGATTTGATGGCAGGTTTAGGCTGAGTGGAGAATGAAAGGCGCCTTTTCTTGGTCGGAGGTGGGGAAGACCGAATAGTGGTCTGAGGAAGAGGAGAGGAGCCCCTCGAAACAGCAGAAGACATACTGCTGACGCTCGACGCGCGTGGGACCTCTTCGATATCGGGCAGCTCGAAGTCGCTTCCAGAGTCATCGGTCGCACCTGTTGCCAGGGGAGTAATGGCGATAGAGTTTAGTGGAGCTTGGAAAGCTGGAGTGTTCTCGTCGTCACTGTCAGGAAAGAATAATCGTTTTTCACGGACTTGTTGAGACGAAATCGAAACATTTTCTGCCGGTACCCTATATGCGTCCAAATCATCCGGATCCGCGAAGAATAAAGTACTGACGCTCATGTCGGAATCGGAGATCGTTGAAAGGGTGAAAGTCACGGTACGTAGTAGTTGACGTTCAAGCGCGTCAAGTGCGTGACCAACGCGTCTGTCACGCGTTTCAATTAGATCAAGCCTAGTCGGAGGATTCCTCCGCGACATTTCTTAGTCTGATAACACCACTCGCTGGTGAGCATCTCTGCTAATTACTCAACTCTGTCCCTGAACTCGTTTGCAGACAAATATGCTCGTCCTGTATGGATCATCCGCGCTCACAGAAACAAAGCGCCAGATCCTTCTGCGCGACACCCAGACTATAAACGGCGACATCCTGTCTGTAGACACCGCTTTCATTCATCTCGTGAAATGTCGGACGCAGGCGCTCGAGCAGGAACTCAGAAACAGTCATTCGTCTCACAGGCAACTACTCGCAGCCCTTCTTGACTATGGCAACAACATCCAGTTACCCAGCACACTCGACACCCTCCAAAGCGATCAAAACACTGCCTATGTCATCCCGAGAGCAGGCTCTATATCTCCATGGAGCAGTAAGGCAACAGATATCGCAGTCATCTGCAATCTCGGAGACCACATCGAGAGAGTCGAGCGAGGTATCGCATACGCCTTTCATTTGAAACGGGGAAAAACGCTAGACAACGCTGTGGTTTCCCAAATTTCGCATCTACTTCATGATCGTATGACGCAAATCGTCCAACTTTCTTTACCTCATGAAGACGCGATATTTAAGCATCAAGACCCCAGCCCTTTGCGGACAGTCGAGTTGACAAGCCAAGTCGATGAAGCAATGGGTACCGCCACCGCCAGAGAGCGTCTCTCTGCAGCTAACAAAGCACTGGGCCTTGCCCTCGCATCCGACGAAATCGATTACTTAATCGGTGCTTTCGTTGCTGGACCCTCTCCGATCAATCGCAACCCCACCGATGCAGAGCTCTTCATGTTCGCTCAGGTTAACTCGGAGCACTGCAGGCACAAGATTTTCAATGCCTCCTGGACCATCGATGAAATCCCTCGCGACAGATCGCTTTTCCAAATGATTAGGAATACCGAAGAGAGGTGCATCGGCAAGGCTATCTCTGCCTACTCCGACAACGCCGCTGTCCTCGGAGGTCCAACCATCCCTATGTTTGGACTCTGGACCCAAGAATTTCAGGAAACGCAAGTCTATACCTCGAAGAATTTCGAGCCTAATCCCATCCTCATCAAAGTCGAGACCCACAATCACCCTACGGCAGTTTCTCCATACCCAGGAGCGGCAACAGGTTCCGGTGGGGAAATCCGCGATGAAGGCTCCGTCGGCCGAGGATCCAAGCCCAAAGCTGGCTTGGTCGGCTTCACTGTGTCCAACCTCCGTATCCCGGGCTATGAGCAGCCATGGGAAACTGACTTTGGTCGGCCATCCCACATCGCATCGGCCCTGGAAATCATGATGGATGGTCCATTGGGTGCGAGTGCATTCAACAATGAATTTGGACGACCGGCCCTTGCCGGGTATTTCCGCACGTTCTCGGAGTCCGTGCCTGCTTCGGAGGATGGGGCGAAGGAAGTCAGGGGGTACCACAAACCTATCATGATCGCTGGTGGTTACGGAAATGTACTCCCACGCTTCGCGAAGAAATCGGCCATCGAACCTGGCGCCAAGATAATCGTGTTAGGCGGCCCCGGAATGTTAATTGGTCTAGGAGGCGGAGCTGCATCTAGCCAGGTCTCCGGGGCTGGTTCGGCAGAGCTTGATTTTGCATCTGTGCAGCGAGGCAACGCAGAAATGCAGAGACGGTGCCAGCAGGTTATTGATGCGTGCATAGGTCTGGGAGATGGGAACCCAGTCCAGAGCATCCACGATGTCGGGGCTGGCGGACTGTCCAATGCCTTACCCGAATTGGTACATGATTCCGGACTCGGTGCGACATTTGAGATACGGGACATTCTCGTTGCAGATAGCTCCATGTCGCCGATGGAGATCTGGTGCAATGAGAGTCAGGAACGATACGTACTTGCCGTCTCCGCGGAGAAGGCTGATGGTTTCGGGGCGATTGCGAAACGAGAACGATGCCCGTTCTCTGTCGTCGGTTACGCTACGGAGGTGGAAGCACTGATCGTCACCGACCGCCTCCTTGGCCAGGATGTTATCAATCTGAAAATGTCCACCCTTTTCGGCAAGCCACCCCGTATGTCCCGCAAGGACAAAACGCGAAAGGTTGCATTCAATAACTTTGACACCTCCCTGTCCACGTACCTGCCCAATATTACCGACCCTATCTCAGTCGCAGTCGATCGCGTACTTCGCCTTCCGTCCGTTGGTTCAAAGTCCTTCCTAGTCACTATCGGAGATAGGTCCATCACCGGTCTAGTTACGCGCGACCAAATGGTGGGCCCTTGGCAGGTCCCTGTCGCTGACGTTGCTATTACCCGCTCTTCCTTTGGTTTTGACGTCCTTGCCGGAGAAGCCATGGCAATGGGTGAGAGAACTCCTGTAGCTCTCCTCAGCCCCGCTGCATCGGCTCGCATGGCAATCGCCGAGTCTTTGACCAACATTGCCGCAGCCTCTATCTCGGACATCTCCCTCGTCAAGCTAAGCGCTAACTGGATGTGCGCTGCGTCAAAGAAGGGCGAAGGCGCGGGGTTGTACGAGGCTGTCACCGCTGTTGGTTTGGAACTTTGCCCTGCACTCGGAGTTGGTGTGCCGGTCGGCAAAGACTCGATGTCCATGTCAATGAAGTGGAAGCAAGGGGACGAGCAACGGGAAGTCAGTGCACCTCTGTCGCTCATTGTGACCGCATTCGCACCCGTGGATAACATTTCCACAACTTGGACGCCGCAGCTCCGCACGGATGTGGGCGAGCCAACAATCCTTGTATTTTTCGACCTTGCAGGAGGGAAGAAGCGCATGGGTGGATCGGCGCTGGCGCAAGTATTCAGGGAAATCGGATCAGAGGCACCTGACGTCGTTGATCCTTCCGTGCTCAAAGCCTTCTTCAGCGGCTGCCAGATCGCTAGAAAAGCAGGTTTGGTCCTTGCCTACCATGATCGTTCCGACGGTGGTTTGTTTGCTACCCTTGCTGAGATGACCTTCGCGGGCCGGGTTGGCGCGGACATTACGCTTGATCCGTTAGATTCATCTGGAGATGCCATTGCGACGTTGTTCAACGAGGAACTTGGTGCTGTCATCCAAGTGCGCGAGCATGCAGTTGATGAATTAAAGTCTACATTCGCCGACGCAGGTTTCCCTGCCACTTCGATCTTCGAGGTCGGTAGCGTGAATGAAGACCCCACCAACCAGGCTTTCGTTATCCGGGAAAACTCTAGCATACTATTATCTCGAACTCGAGGACAGCTTCAGGAGATCTGGTCGGAGACGTCGTTCAGGATGCAGAGCCTTCGGGATAATGCTACCGCTGCGAAACAGGAATTCAACCTCATAAGCGACTCAAGCTACAAGGGCATATATTACGAGCTCACTTTCACACACAACACGTCCCCTTTCCGCGATCTGGCACACCGCCCCAAAGTCGCCATTCTGCGGGAGCAAGGCGTCAATGGCCATGTCGAAATGGCTTGGGCATTTGCCGAAGCCGGCTTCGATGCTGTTGACGTACATATGACCGACATCCTGAGCGGAAGAATCTCTTTGACCAACTTCCGTGGGCTAGCCGCTTGCGGTGGTTTCTCTTACGGTGACGTCCTCGGAGCCGGAAAAGGCTGGGCCCACTCAGTTCGTCTTAACGAACTCGCGAGGAGAGAGTTCCAACAGTTCTTCGAGAATGACCGCACATTCACACTTGGCGTGTGTAACGGATGTCAGTTCCTCAGCCATCTCCGCGACCTGATACCTGGCGCGGCGAACTGGCCCGATTTTAAGCAGAACGCCAGCGAGCGATTCGAAGCGCGGGCGTGCGTGGTCCAAATCTCGCAAACCGACGTTACACGGCGTTCTGTGTTCCTCCGCGACATGGTTGACTCCAAACTGCCCGTTCCAGTCGCGCACGGAGAGGGACGGGTCTCGTTCGCCAATGACCATTCTCAGCTACAGGCCTTGCGGACTGCAGGTCTTGTAGCTACCCAATTTGTGGATTCTGAAGGCTTGCCGACGGAGTTGTACCCCATGAACCCCAACGGAGGTGCTGATGGCATCGCTGGGGTACAGACACCGGACGGCAGGGTGCTTGCATTGATGCCTCACCCCGAACGGGCAACTACCCTGGAGAGTAATAGCTGGTACCCACCCGCATTCCGGGATGCATGGAATGGCGTGGGTCCGTGGTTCAAGTTGTTCCAGAGCGCGAGAGCCTGGGTAAATTGATAGTGAGTCGTTCGCGTTGTATGTGATTCAAGAGCTTAATGTGTGTTTTCAGTTGACGAATAGAGACCTCGATGGTCATTCGCAGAAAGAGCTATTGCTATAGGCCATTCAAAGGCCTCGTCGGAGACTCGGATGTAGAATCAAGATTTCTGATTATCTGTACACGAAATTACCAATGCAAAGAAGTGTAAGGCTGGAAATGTTCAGATAGATGTACTTAGATGCAGTGACCATCGATCAATGGAGCAAACGGTTCATGGCATGAGGCCCAGGACGTGCAATTGTGATGGTGTAAGGGCTCACTAAAGGCGGTGGCTATGCACACTTGTACTACATCCTTCTGCCAGTCTACATCCGAATCGAGTCATCTGTGTGTTTCTGCCACCAACTCACCTCCACCAGTGGATCCCCTGATCATAGCCTGGGAACCGGACAACTTCCCCCACCAGTGAAAGTTCATCGCGCCATTTTGTCACTGAAGACGCAATCCCAGTTTATATCAATCTCAGGGAACTCATCGTGCCCAAAGAACGGATATGTGCCTCTACTTTCCCTGTCTCAGAGTGCCGCTGGGACAGAAGTAGAAAAACATACCCGAAGGTTTGGCTGAGAATGCAAATAGAGAATGACGAGCTCAACCGGTTAAAAAGACGCAAGGAAGTCTGGATAATCATGCAATGACTGACTCAAAGGAAGTTTGCGTTCTCCCCCCAGAAAAACCTCTTTCACTTGCCCCCACTGACGACGATGCTGGTAATCGGTGGTTCTGGCAAATCCTTCATCGGGATGATAGCAGGCTTGATGAAATCGCAACCCGGCCGTCTGTATTCGACGATCCTGTCACCTTGGAGGTTTATCGCCCTCCCCCACAGTACGAGAACGCTCATCGGTTTGATCCTAATGCTCGTTGGACGTGGCGAGAAGAATTGGTCAGTGTGACACAATTTCTAGTCAGAGCGGATGCTGATGACTGAATATCTGATAGAGTATCGTCCGGAAGATCGACATCCGTATCATGATCTGGGCCTGCATTATGTTTTTCGGGCTCGATTTGGACCGGACGAACATGTCGCAGGCGAACACAGACAACTTCTTGCGGGACCTACATCTCACGACGAACGATTTCAACCTTGGGAATACTCTCTACAGTATGTTCCACATTGGTTGGCCACACTTTATAGTCGTTGAGACAGGGCCTAGACAGTTATCTGGAGCATTGTTTCGTTCTCTCAGTTCTGGCTTACTGGACGTACCTCCTTTTTGGCAACGAGGTATGTTAGTCACACCAATATCGACCGTAAATGCTAATTTGTTGCAGGTTCCTCATTGGGTTCTTGTCGGGCGGTTTCATCCCCGATGTTGTGTTATACCTGTCGTATTTCTATACCAAACGTGAATGTAGGAAATGCGTTACTCCTTTCATCGATAGTTTCTCAAACTTTTACAGTACCCATACGGTTAGCATGGTTCTGGGTCTCGAACTACGTGACCGTCATGGTTAGCGCGTTTCTCGCAACTGGGATTCTTCTCATACATTCTGGTCATGGCGGTTGGAGATACCTTTTCCTTATCGAGGGCTTGCTTACATTCTCCATTGGAATTGCCTCTGTCTTGTTGATGCCTCCTGGGCCAACCCAAACTAGAGCGTGGTTTCGACCCCGTGGGTGGTTCACAGAGCGAGAGGAAATCATCATGGTCAACCGGTTTGTTAATATTCGCATTGTCCTGCAGTCACGTACAGCTAAATCCCCCTTTAGAGTACTTAGGGATGATCCCACGAAATCCGATACGCACAATCGTCAAGGTCTTACACCACTCATGATGTGGCGGTCCGTATGTGATTGGCGGATGTGGCCCTTGTATATCCTCGGAATAATACACATGAGTAGGTTCTGTTCCTCATCGGTGTACATCTATCTATTCACAAAACTAGTACCTGTTGGGCCTCCTCAAACTTACCTGACGCTAATCCTTCGCAACCTTGGCTTCACGACCACACAATCCAATTTGTTAACTCTTCCTAGCATAATTCTTGGACTTCTGAACCTTCTCGCCACATCGTACTTCGCCGAGCACATTCAATCCCGGGTCTTGGGCTGTCTCGTCCTCCAAATCTGGGCTTTTCCACTCCTCATCGCTCTCCGGTCATTCGGTCTCACCACTAATCAGTGGGACTACTATGTTGTACTGACATTGGTAACCGGTTTCCCGTATATACACCCCATCCAGGTAGCCTGGGCTTCAAGAAATTCAGGGAGTGTGAGGACAAGGACCATAGTTAACGTTCTGATAAATTTGCTTGAAGGCCAATATTTACAGAACAAATGATGCTGTGAGTGATGTGCCACCGTACGTTTGCAACCTGGATTGATGTTTTTCTGCAACAGCCACTCTGTTCGTGTCACTTTCCTTCGCCTACCCTTTTAACGCCCTAATGGACCACAGATAAGCGAGGGAATCTTGCTCTCATATTGATCTGCAGCGCAAATATTGTGCTTTACGCCCTCACATTTATCTTTTACCGTGAAATAAATCGCTCAAGAGACCGCAAGTGGAATGCGATGACGAAGGAGGTACTTGACTTCAGGTTTGCATATTGATGGCCGTCAGGGAGTGGTTAAATGAGTGTGACGATACTACGCGCCCCGACCTTAGACCGCGAACTCGCTCGAGACAAACTGTTCTATAAAAACATAGATCTCCGTGCATATAAGGTCGTCGTCCGCGCAGACTAAAGGGCTATTTTCAAGCGAATCGCCATCTGTTACTATACTCATAGTACTGGACGAATGAATGATTGTGTGTACGTGTTGTTCTGGGGCCTTCGAACCTAACAAGCCAAAATAACGCGACCATCATCACTTCGACGCGTACCGTATTCATTCATGTCGACCCAGGCAACGCCTTCGCGTCGCTCGAAACGCTATCAGCAGCTCGTTACCCCCGTCCACCCCAACGCATGGGCCGACCAATCCACGTCTTGGTCATCCAAACCGTTCTATGTTAGGCCCTCCATCCTACAAGACTATCAGGCACTTGCAGAGGATGAGAATTGGAAGCCCTCGACCAACATGCAGACCGCGTTTTACCGCTCGTTTACCCGCTCGAGGTCGTCGCTGCCACTGTCCCTTAGAGGAGAGCCACGGCCCCCGAGATCCGAGGCGAGCGCTCGGGAGGTGTTCGAAGTCGGGAATACGGTGTGTGTTTCGACAGGCGCTGCGAAGTATGATAGCATCGGGGTCATTACATCCATGTGGGAGCTCAGGACAGGCGAGTCGGAAGGAACGCAGGCCAACATGTTTATTCGGATACATTGGTTTCAAAGGCCAATTGAACTACCTCGCGTACGTCCGCGAAGGGAGCACACCGAAGTGAGTCGTCGAGTAGTATCTTCTTTAGCCGGTTCCAACTACGCCAATAGAACGAAGTGTATTTCACCCTTGACACGGAAGCAATCTTACCCCCCTCGAATGTCATTCGCCACTGCACCGTAACCGACCTCCCCCCCAAGGAAAACCAAGCCACGTCTTCTAAACATTCACATTTAGTAAATTTTAGACAGATTGATTTTACCCTGTTCTACTGTCGCTTTGCACTCGACTCCAGGAAAGGGCTCTACTATGATTTTGCCTGGGATCATCATAAAAAGCGCGCGCTCTCCGATTCAGACGAAGAACAGACAAGTGGAAGATCCTGGAACGTTCCCGTAGAGTCTTCAAGACAGAAGACTACCCGGGCTCAGAAACGGACAAGACTGAAGAAGATCGTTGAGACAGACGAGTCATTAACACGGGAAACGGATACTGACTATGAATACCGAGAACCTGTAGAGGGCAGTGATGAGGACGAGCTCCCCATCACGGGTGTTGGCGATCTCGACTCTGAGCCCGACGCTCACTGCGAAGTGGTCGAGGACGATCTCCCGAAGACACCATCCCGGAAACGGAAACGGGCAGTCAGCACCCCATCCAAGTCCACACCTCGAAGATCTCGCTCGAACAAGCTGGCTGCACCAACTCCTCATTCTAAAGCTGCCATCCAGAAGAGAAGTAATCGTAAAGTAGCAGTCGTGCGCCTCCCACCTCCAGACTTGACGCGAGAACATTATAAACAGCTACAGAAGCTGCCCCAAGACGCGTGGTTGAGAGCCATGCATGTTCTACATGTAGCTGCACGCCCAGACATTCTACCTTGCCGAGGAGAAGAATACAACCGTGTTTTGCGTACGGTAGAAGAACTTCTCGAGGAAGGGAGTGGAGGATGTGTTTGTGAGTATCTCGGTCCCTGTTCTGGGGGCTTCTAATTGCTGGCTCTCTTAGATATTTCAGGAGTGCCTGGAACTGGAAAAACAGCCACTGTACACGCTGTTGTACGCGAACTTAAGCGCATGGCAGAGAATGGGGTGCGTCCCGGATGATCCATAAGCGACCGTTGCTCATAACTTTGTGCAGGAAACAATTCCGTTCACATACGTCGAGATTAACGGGCTAAGAATTCCCGAGCCATCGGCGGCCTACAACCTCCTTTGGGAAACGATCTCTGGTCACGATGTCTTCACGGAGGGTCATCTCAAGGTTAGTTCGAAGGAAGCTCTAAAACGGCTCAGCAACCACTTCAGTGCTGGTGTTAGAGCGGGTCCCGGTGGTCATGCATGGTTGGTGATGATTCTCAATTGATGGTGTCAGCAACTAACGATCTATACTTGACCCACCAGTGTTGTATTGATGGACGAACTGGACCAGCTGGTCACGACAAAACAAGATGTCGTGTATAACTTTTTTAATTGGCCAACATTAGCTGGGTCAAAACTCGTGGTGCTTGCGGTCGCGAATACGATGGACCTTCCGGAAAGGGTTATGAGTGGACGCGTTCGCAGTCGACTGGGTGAGAGAACAGTGATGACAATCTCCCGACATGATTTAACCGTGAACTAAAGGTATGACCCGAATAAATTTCCAGCCATACACGACCCCGCAACTCCAGGAAATTGTACGCGCACGTCTTCTCGCTTCCAAAGAAAATCTTTCGTCTCAATACCAACACGATGTCATCACTGCTGATGGCGTCAAGTTTGCCTCTATGAAAGTGTCCTCTATTTCTGGTGACGCCCGTCGCGTTTTGGACATCTGCAGACGTGCCGTCGAACTTGTGCATCCAAAGGGAAAGGCCGCGGGTATGGAAGACGTGAAGGAGGTCATTAAAGTGATGCAAAATAGTCCAACGGCCGCATTCTTGAAGGAGCTGAGTTTACACGAAAGAATTATGCTCGCTGCGCTGGTAAAGTGTATGAAGAGGGAGGGAGTAGAAGAAATCAAATGGGGGGAGGTGAGTTCTTCGGACATATCACTTCGCGACGTGACCTTTGTGTTGTTCGACAGGTCGAACGCCAGCACCTGATCTATGTGGAAAGCCTTGGAGAAGGGGTGTCCACCCGTGCACCCACGCTCGGCGAGCTTGCCTTCGTCTTGGATTCCCTCCTTGCATCGCGGGCGATGCTCATGGAGGATGGGTTTACAGCGGCACGAAAACTGGTAAGCGAGCGGAAGGTTATCCTTAATCTGGAGCAGGCCGAGGTAGAGAGAGTTCTCGGAGACATCGGTGGACCTTTATGGAGGAGTGCGCTCGGCGTGGACGCATAGATGGAGACCTGGATTGGGTGCTCGTGCCTCAATGCCCCATATCCCGGGTCCCCAGTACTTGTAACGCTTGAGCCCGAGATGAAGAACTAGACTCGACTGGACGTTCGTTCGGCCGGCGCTGCCCGACATGTCACATGGACGTGGGGACTCCGTAAGGTGTTGACAATGATCGGTCACTGAACAATATCCTCCATTTTACTCAACATGAGTACCTCGAGTTAGACTGCCTACGGTCACGATAAAGAGCAAACAGTAAGTAAGTACTGCTGCAGATGCTACAGCTCTGGTACAAACAAGAAACAATTCGGTCAATTATGGTCGTCTTTATCCACAGCCTTTGGATGAGCGTTGCTCATCTGCAGGCGCCCCACGAACCCTCTCAATCTCATTCGTGCAACACGACACCCCCATATGGCTGCCTAGATTGTTCAGCCTTACGCACGGATCTTTGGAAGCTTTTAATGGTGATGCATAAGACACGGAGTTGTTTCTCATCGCTCTCATTGAACCCGACATCGCACGCGATTTGTCTGTATTGTCCCGCCGCCCGCGCACTTGAGTCGTGCGAGAAAACTCTGTTTTTGTCAAGGTTTTTGCGACCTTCAATAGCCTCTAACTTGTTCTCAACGTCCCCTTCATCCACTCATCGACATCTTTCAGGGTCACCCGAACGCCACAGTCGTCACGGGCAAGCTCACTATCCGCGCTTTTATCCGCGAACAATGGACGACGATCCCCATTTCGAAGGCCGATATCGGCGACAAGTCGATAGTCGTCACCGGCGCAAATGTTGGCCTCGGCTTCGAAGCAGTTGTACACCTTGCAAAACTCAGACCCCGGCGGCTCTTTCTCACCACCCGTGACGAGGCCAAGGGCAAGCAAGCCAAGCAGGGTACGAGGAGCTCTCCGCTATCCTCACCACCGCTGACTCGCCGTCTTCGCTACAGGTATCGAACAGCAGTCCATGGTTGATGACGTGCAAGTCTGGCCACTCGAGCTGGGCTCCTTTGATTCTGTTCGCAGGTTTGCTGACAGGGTCGAATTGGAGGGCTTCCCGGTGAACGCTCTTATTGCCAATGCAGCCGTATCGACCATGGGCTACGCGAAGACGCAAGACGGATGGGAGACCACGTTCGTTCCATGCATGCATGTAGCACATTACCCTCCCGTTAATTCTTTGTTCATTTGTCAGACTGCAAGTGAACTATCTATCGACGGCTCTGCTTAGCATTTTGATGCTCCCTCACCTCATCAAATCGACGATGCCATCCAATGCTTCGAGGCTCGTAATCGTTTCGAGCGAAGCCCATTTCCTCGCCAACAGGCTCGATGGCGCCACCAGCTGGCCCAGCATCCTCGGGAAGCTGAACGACGAGGAATATTGCACTACTTCGTAAGTACCAAGTACCACGCATAAAACCCAGCCCTGATCTCGCATAGTGCGATGAGAAAGCGCTACGAACTCTCGAAGCGTGAGTGAAACCCCATTAACACATGATCGTGATACTAACCTTGCTCGAACGAAATGCCCAAGTATTGGAAGTCATGTTCGTCCGCGAACTCGCCTCTCGGTTACCGAACCCAACACCCGTCTCCGTGTCAGCGATCAACCCCGGGTTCTGTCGTTCCTGTCTCACACGCTCGATCGAAAGTAATCCGGTCATTAACGTTGTGGTGCGCGTGATGAAGGCGCTGTTGGCACGCACGACTGAGATGGGGAGTCGTACGCTCGTGCACTCTGCCGTGGGAGTGGACGAGAGAGTTCGGCACGGCCGATACGTGTCCTGTTGTGAGGTCGCTGAGGAGAGTGACTATGTTTTGAGTGAAGAAGGTGAGGAGATCTCAAGACGTTTGTGAATACAGTAGATATGCTCATAATGCATACTACCAAAACCTAGTTATTTTAGCCGAGAGTGTACGAAATCCTAATATGCATTATGAGCATATCTACTGTAAGTACATCTTATTACCTGCCTGAAAGACAGAGACAGTTGGGATTCTGGGAAAGATCGATCCGAGAGTGGATCAGATTATCTCAGAGCAATGTGAATGTTCCAACGTTCTATACGCGTTCTATATCTCTTAAAACTACGAATTTCAGTGCTGGGAGCCGCTATTAATGTGGTGTTGGTAGGATTTGCCATGTACAGCAGTCTAAGACAATGAATTTACGCTGTATACATGTCTGCGATCTGACAACTACCAGCGGAAGTACATGTGTAAGCAGCCAACAAACGGGCTATCCACTATAGATACATCAGTTGTCGAGTGTTTGGGTGTCTGTATGAATGTGCAAACTAACAAATATATCATTTAGTGAACAAATTAATAGTGACTAGCGTCAGCGATAAAGTAAGTGACTTGTCCTGATGTTGAGGTGAGACTCCGTGACGCGCACCGAACATTACAAAGAATTACAAGGCAAAGCCGGTAAAAGGATTCGTGATCCTCTTCGTCTTTGCAGGGTTCACGATGCTGATATCGTCATCGAAAGGCGTAGCAAACGGGTCAACCGGCTCGCCTGGAGATTGTACATGCATATTCGTAAGAAGCCGTGAGGTTGATCTGGTGGACTCATGTCGACTGATGGGACCCGCTGGCGGTGGAGTGACTTGCACGGGAACGACTGACGAACGCTTATGTCTCTCGTTGTCGGAGGCGGCGTCAGAGAGAGAAGCGAGGAACGTAGGATAAAGTGCAAGATGAATGGGTTTCTGAGATGCCGGACGTTCCTCAAAGGCGTTATGGAGCGGCATGGCCAGGGGGCCGTTGTCTGGAGGAGTGAAACCGACGTCTGTAGGAACATTGGCTTTCCGCGGGCGGCCCGGAGGTGGCGGGGGAATGGTGAGAGGAATGGCTTTTTTCGGCGGAATATGTCTCAGCCAAGGAAGGGTGGGAGGGAGTGACGGAACCGAGCGGGACGGTGTAGGCTCTTCATGCCCAGGGGAAGGAGGCGTGCTATCGATTTCCGGCAAGTCTCTCGATGTGGCCGTCGAGGCTTGTTCAACCGAGATTGTCAACTGTGGAGGAGCACGAGAGCCTGCTGAGGTGGGCCTGTTGACCACAAACTCCGAAACAGGTCGAACACTATCCTTCTTCCAGAACAACCCAGTCACTGGCTTAAACCAGGCAGACGTTGGCTTGCTCTCTGAACGGTCTCCTTCGGAAGTTTCCAACACCTTTTCGTCACCCTTCTTCTTTCCAAAATTCATCAGCTTCATTGGACGACTGACAATACTGCGGAGCCCAGACACCTCAAGCTGCTTATTATCCGCGCCCTCGTGGGAGAAGCTATCCCAGCTCTTCTTGAAGGTAGGGTCCAGTGACGTGAGAGGATGATTGGCTGCGGGAGGCAGCTGGTTTGAGCGACGGAAAAGGTTGATGCTGAAGGGCGAACGAGTCTCTGGGAGCGGCGTGAACGAGCGCAAGGGAGGATCAGGTATACTTGCGCCTTTCTCGGTATCCCCTACATGAGGCACGGGTGCCCCTCCTCTGAATGGCATGACGAATCCCTCGAGGCCGTCTCGCTGTTCTTTCTGCCATTTCCGCTTCTTGTATGTATCCACCCAGTTCTTGGCATATGAATGCCAAAACACGATGGCGAGGCCCATCAATACAACCAACCCCCATAAGCTCATAAAGATAGCAAACATCAACCGTTCTTTCTTTAGCGAGTCGACGTACGTCGACACTAGCCTGCCAACGAGTCCTTGAGAGTCGCTCGAAGTACCACCAACAGCAGCAGTGGCAATAGGTTGTGTGATTTCATTGACGTCGGTAGGTGAGAGGACAAGGACGGTCTCATTGACCTGGGGAAGATTGACATTGAGGTTTTGGTTCAGGAAAGTGAGCGCCTGTTCGATGGCGTCGACTTTGGAACCAATCAAGCACTTGATGAAATCCTGCGTGGGCGACTCGAGAATCGTTCCGTTGAAGACGGTGCCTACGAGATTTTGAACATCGGTGTAGAAGTTGTTGAGCGTGCTATTGAGCGTGGTGGTGGTGCCATTCACCCAGCCGAATAGGCCGTTGTTGATCGTGGACTGAACAGTCTGGACCCTGTCGTTGACTCCGCTAGCGTACGCTGCGGACTGGTTGTACATACTGTTATTCATCTGCGTCGCAATTGTATTCGAAAGGTCTTGCACGCTTGCGGCAGCTTGAGCGGCATACTGGGCTTCCAGAGGACCAACCACAATGAGTTGAATTTGGACAGAGAGTAATCCGAAGAAGCCAATGAGAAAACAGGCGAGCGCGGGAGGGTGAAAGATATAGTGGAGGAACCAGCGAAGATGGATGTGTTGAGAAGGCGTAAAGCGTAGCCGGGTAGCTAGCGTATAAGCGATGCGGGTAAGCAGCGGATGTTGTGCGTCAGTTTGGAGCATGAGGAGATTGTGATCAGTGAGCGCCACAGACGGAGTAGTCTCGGAGGAAGTAATACGATAAGTCGTCGGATCTGATATCCAGGCCTCACGCGTAAACCGCAAATGAAGCATAAGACAGCGCCACTTGACCCACTCAAAGACGAAATGACCGGCGAGAAGCAAGAAGAGAACTGCGACCAAAATAATCGTCCCGATCTTCGTGATCCGGAGGAGATCGTTCCCGAGATTGTCAACAGAGGAAGTATCGAGACTGCTGCAGAAAGAAACGGTGTTTTGCACTGGCACGGGAAGTAGCGTAGGATCGAAGGTGAGGCCGAGCAGTGTATTGTTGATGTCAGCCTTGACAGCCTCAAACGGCGTGTCCACCCTGAAAGACGTAAGGGAGAATTCGCTGACAGGAATGGGTAGCAACTTACAGATCCTGAATGGCATTCTCGATAGATGATATACTGGGCAACGAACTATTGAGTTGGATCAAAGCGGTTTCGAAATCGGTAGGGATGGTGATGCTCGACAGCGCATCAAGACTAGAGACATTGAATTGCGGCGCTTGGATGTTCCCGAAGGGATTGATTGAATTTACAGAATCCACGGCACTCTGAATAGCGGAGTTGAGAGAAGTAGCATCGCTCTGGAGACCTGAGACGATGCTGTTCAAAGTGCTTTGCAAGAAGGAGGTGATCTAGAGAGATTTGTGATACTAAGAGTTGGTAGTAGCAGAAGACGTACTTCTTGAACTGCGCTGATGAGAAGATTCAATCCGCCAACGACAACAAGCTCCAGAAAGCAGAGGAATGTGGAACGATAGATGCTGATGAGAAAGTTGATGATTGCTTCCATGCAGGTCAATGCCAAAATGAGAGCTTCACGAGCACCGTTCATGGTTCCGTTGACTGCATCTGCGAATTGCTGATTGGTGGCGACGGCCAGGTAGCGCGGCATACTGGCAGCAGCAGTTGCAGCCTGTTCTGCAGCCTGACAAGCTGCGAGGAGATCATCCTTTGCGTTGGCGACCGATGATTGTGCTTCGTCCGAGGAGAGCTGTAACCTGAAGATGACGAACAACAAGGAAAGAATGGGATAGGCCAGCCATGTAAGAGAGAGAATATGAGGAAGTTGGAGGTATGGTTTGAGCGACGTGGAAGAGGTCCGTAAGTCTGAATGAGCGTCGTAGTGCGGTGGCGGGGATACAAGTCTTGGAGGCGAAAACATTTGGGTCGGCCTGCGACGTCAAAAGAAAAAAATGGGGTCGTAGACGGAGAGAAGGAAAGGCAAGCAACCCAAGATCCATCCCTGCCTTTATATTTTTGAGTCCTTGTCTTCATGTGTGCCTGTGTAAGTATTCAATCACTAATAGCGATTCATTGTTCTTCATAACAATAACGCTTGTCATTCTAGGAATGCTTATATAATACAATGACCTAGTGATCACGTGATCACATCACCGGCCCGGCTCACTGCCACAGCGTGGAAATAGTTAATTGATTTTGTACACCCGCCCAACTCCAACCTGCTTGTACATATCCACCTCTCAGAGACCTTTTGGATCAGTCCTTCCGAGCCCGCCCTCTGAACAAGGCAGCGACCAGCATAATTTCCAACTCTTTCCACATCATATGTTCACTTCGGGACACCCCGGAATGGATGTTGTCTGTTTTAGAGAGCAACTTGAGGACGATTTGTGTATCTCTCTTGATGACTTAGTGAACCCTGGGTTGGTATATTCGGCTAGGACGAAAATATGCCGCCTTTGTGGTATGGCTGTTTGAGTCTCATCGGAGCGAAGTTTGTACGGACTATCGCCGTCAATCCACAGCCAACCCGAGCAGTTCCCAACGAACCTTCAATGAGCCGAGATATGTTTGTGATACTCTCGCAAAGTCTCGACTCGAATGTGCTCAGGGTGGATTCAACGAGTCAGCACTCAACTCGAAAATCTCAAAGCTTCAACGTTCAACGTCGCAACTTCCACAGCCCAAGTCGGAGTTCTATCCATTGCAGTCGCTGTCTTCAGAGCTATTCCTCCGAGGTGCGCGTGCAGGACCTGGAAAGACTCGTGAGTGTGTTTTGAAACCTCGGGGAGTGGCGGCGTCCAAGCAAGCTGGGGCTTACTCTGACGCCATCATTCCATGCGTTCTTATCTTTGCGCGGCACGCCGTAAGGGTGACATACACCCACACGTTGTCCGGTTCCCCACGAGTTTTATTTTCGCAGCGCCAGTACGGCTTCAGCCTCCAAACGAGCTCGGTATGGAAATCCATTGCGTAACAAGCGTTGCAAGGGTCGCCAGTTGTTGCGTTGCGTTTCTGAGGGGTTTCGCGAGCCTACGCGAGGCTTAGCCAGGACTCTGATTGGACTGGAGCACCCTTGTACGGCACTTTCTCCATTGGGCAGCTCAATGAGTGCTTAGGAATCCAGATTTGAAGTGACTTTGCCATTCGGGCCCGCTGAGCCTGCCGCACCACCGCCCGTTGCTTGCCCTTAATTCTTGATCAGCGCCAGCCACTGCCCATTTGATGGCCACTCTTTGATCTGTCAATTGCTCCTAACCTCTGAACGTAGTCGCGGCCATGGCGGTAGGGTTTCGCGGTGTATTGTTTGTGCTGCTTGTCGCACTATACATCGCTAAACGCAGAGGGTCCAGGCATCCTAGCAGCCTCCCCTTCCCTCCGGGACCCAAAGGCTTTCCATTGTTGGGAGCAGTGCTGAGCATTGATGCTTCCAAGCCATGGTTCACTTACTTTCAATGGCGTAAAATTTTCGGTGGGTGCTATGTTCAAGGTCATCTCCCAAGTCTCATCCATTTCAGGTGACCTCATCTACACACGCATTTTCAACATGGATGTACTTGTAATAAACTCCACAAAGGTAGCCTGTGACCTGGTCGAACGTCGGTCAAATATCTACTCGGATCGGCCAAAGTTCGCAACAGCAGAACCGTACGCCGCTCCCTTTCCCTCTCACCTGTTGCCTCCCCATACATTGATCCATCTAGATACGGGCTTGACACTGGTACCATCCTCATGCCCTATGGGGACACGTGGCGCCTTCACCGCCGCATTTACAATCAAGCTTTGAACGCCAGAGCTGCTATGAACTATAGACCAATGCAGTGTGCAAAGGCTCGTCAGTTGATCATCAATCTTGCTGAGGATCCACAGCATTTCTCTGTACATCTCCACAGGTTCGTCTCGTTATCATCCGTCAATTCATCGCTGAGACATCGTCCAATTTAGTTTTTCTACGTCAGTTATCATGTCAATTGTGTACGGATATGACACGGCCCCGACAGGCGACCCCTACGTTAAGTATGCCGAGGAGGGCATGAGGGCAATTACCAAAGCCGCCGATTCAAAGAGAGCTGCCCTGCTTGGAATATTTCCATTCCGTACGTCTCATCGCATGAGTTATTCTATGACTAAACCTCCTTCGAGTGCTTAAACTACCTACGTGGATGCCGGGCTCATTCAAAGCCGAAGCAGCAGAGTCAAAGTATTACACGACTGGGTTTCGCAAAGTTCTCTTTGGAATGGCATTAGAACAAATGGTGCGGATTTTATGTCGTCTCCCAACTGAGCGGCTTTCTGAAGCCTCCCGAGGCATCTGGAACAGGTGCACCCTCGATGATTAGTGGTGCTGTCAGGAGAAATGAGAAGAAAGGAAACTTTCCCGAAGTAACACTTGCCATCAGGGACACTTCTTCGGTTGCATACGGTGGTGAGTATCCGTGGAGAGTATATTACCCTGTGTTGGCTCATATTCCATACAGCTGCATCGGAAACTGTACGATAATGTCGATGATACATTCTTGGGAAAGATCTAATAAGTATAATATAGACATCAGCTAGCTTGGACGTGTTTCTGCTTGCCATGGTTCTATTCCCCGAGGCCCAGAGGAGAGCACAGAAGGAGATAGATGCTGTGGTCGGCTCTGACCGGTTACCGGGTTTCGGCGACAGATCTTCTCTACCTTTCGTCGAGGCCGTGCTGCGGGAGACCTTGAGGTGGCATCCTATTGCTCCATTGGGTGAGTTGTAGGATTCCCTTTTGGACCACGCTGACTCTTGTGCCCTCGCAAAGGAGTGCCTCACGCAACTACTACCGTAGATGTGTATGAAGGCGCATATATCCCGAAAGGTCTGTACCCGGATGTACGTAGATTGCTCCTTCATTGTTCCTAACCGGTTGGTGTAGGGACCACGGTGTTGATCAATGCGTGGTACGTTCAGATTTGTGCATGCGTGGGTGACAAGGTTGAACCTCTGATGGCCTTGGCAGGGGCCTTGCCCACGACGAGGAAACTTACCCGGAACCATTCGAGTTCCGTCCGGAACGATTCCTTAAGGAAAATGGTACACTCACTGAGGGTGACTGTTCATTCGCGTTTGGTTTCGGACGAAGGTAGGGAAAAGAATTTTTTTTGTATGTGATCTGAATCGACATTGAATTACCTCAGGGTTTGCCCTGGACGACATGTTGCGGATGGGTCGATGTGGATTGCTATTGCCTTGATGCTCGCAACCTTTGATTTTTTGAAGGCGCGAGACGATAATGGAAACGAGATTGGTTTCTCGCCCCAATTCACCCCAGGAGCGACTTCGTGAGTGCCTTGTGTTTTCCCTCCGTCGGCCTTATCTATAATTCAACGGCCGACAGACGACCTAGACCCTTTCCGTGTCGAGTTGTCCCCCGGATCTCTCCGAGCGCAGTCAGAGAACTAGCTATACAAGGTCGATAATGTGTCCTTTTCGTTCTCTGCATATGATCTCACACTCTCACGTTCTCCGGGTTCAAGGCTTGCGGACTCACGAGACAGATGTTTGATATGGTTATCCCGGGTTAGAGGGTTGTCTCAGCACTACCAGGCAAGTGGATTTCAACATGAACGTTTGTCATGTCGAGAAACCGTTATTTCACAGTTGCTGGAACTTGTTGGCTTACATACCACTGTAGCAAGTACTGTATACTCGTCGATGCTCAACGTGAAATCGCTGTTTGAACACTTGACCACGGGACAGATGACATGCTGAGTATGTGCAACGTTTCCTTTGTTGTTGACTTGGCAGCTACTTGGATGATTGATCGGTGACCTGGGATATGGCTCGACTGTTCCTGGTGAGTGTCCAAGATGGTCACCAGATACAAGAATACGATCCAAATTAGCAGCCCCAGGCAGTGCGAAGGGGTGTAGATCGGGACACGTTTGATGCCACGGGCATTGAACTGACATCAAACTGGCATGCGATCGGACACATAAGATATATAAAACAAACATACCCCGCCCTCTCTCTCTTAGCACCAGCCGTCGCCATGGACAAGATACAATCGAAATTCAAGAACACAAACAGAAATGTCGTCTATCATTATTTCTTCTCCCAGGCAGCCCCCAAAAAGCCCACTCTCTTGTTCCTCCACGGATTCCCGTCCACCTCGTATGACTGGTACCACCAGATCAATTATTTCCAGCCAAAGGGATATGGATTGGTCGTTCCCGACCTTCTCGGATACGGACGAACGGAACCCAAGTCCACTAACCCTGCCGACTTCTTGCACACCGCAATTGGACAGGATCTGCTGGACATCCTCGACGAGGAGGGTGTCAAGAATGTCATCGCGATTGGGCACGACTGGTATGTTGTGTTCAGCTGGCCGTAATCATCCTGACACAATACAAACGGAAACAGGGGGTCAGGCATCGCGAGCATCCTCTCTGTAAAGCACTCTGACAGGTTCCTCGGTTTCGTGTTCACCACCGTTACTTATTACCCACCTTCTGTCTTTCCCCCTCTCGAACTCATCCTCGAGTTTCAGAGGCAAAGGTATGGCCGCCCCTTGATGGGGTACTGGACGTTCTTCAGGATGGGGGACGCTGCCCGCCTGATCGAGGCGAACGTAAGTTTTCCAGCAGAGCGCATCCCCCCCTTCTTACTCACCCCTCCCGCGTGAACAACAGATCGACTCGTTCATCGACATTCTTTATCCCGCTGATCCCGAAATATGGAAGACGTATATAAACTTGCCTGGTGAATTAGAACTCTTCATCAGACAGAAAAAGAGGCTCCCAAGAGCGCCATACCTGACTCCCGAGGTACGTGTCCACGCCGTTGTCGTTGAGACTTGGGACGAGTGCTGAAATCTGATGAAGCACTATGAACACATCAAATCGTCCCTCCTTCAAGGAGGACTAGACAGTCCTCTCAACTGGTACAGAAGCATCCTGCAGGGTGTTAACAATGGTATCAAAGCAAGTGCGTCCTACAGCTCATTTTCTTTCCGGTGCCGAATCCTGAGCAATTAACAATAAAGCGGTACCTGAGGACGATATCAAGATTAAGAAGCCGGTTTTCATGGCTGTGGCGAAACATGATCATGTTTGTTTGCGCGACTTTGCCATTGCGGAAATTGAAAAGTATGCCAAGGGTGGTCTGTCGATTGTAGAGTTCGATACAGGACACTGGCCGCAGTTGGAGAAGCCGGAAGAATACAACGATGCGCTGGATCGCTGGGCGACGGATATGTTCAATTTGTGATCTGCAGTCAGAGAGATGGTATAGAATAGATTTCTCGTGTACAATGTACTTCTCGACTCAACCTTCCAACCCGTTCTTTGTCCGTGGTTGAAATTCGAATGACACTCCAGAACAACTGTAGAGTGTCTGGCAACATGGCTGATATGCATCAGCTGTCTAGTACCTGTGCTTCCGTCAACCCGATTAGATGGGGAGTGATATGACAAAGAACGGAGGCGAAATGACGGAGGTATACAGTTTGCACAGTAAATACGAGAAATGGAACGAGGCCGATTACGACCTGCCAACCATTTTACACATCGACTTAGGGTCCCGGATGGGATAACATGAGAAGGGAACACGTACATTTTATAATCTACTTTTGTACTTTCTCCGCCTGCAGTATACTCGATGGTGATGTCCAGATCCCGATTATTCCGCGCATTAGGCGCACAGACGATGGTGCCGTTGATTTTTTCGCCCTCGGAAATTGTAACAGTAGAAGGCGTGTAGAACACGGTTTGTCTTGACGTAGCATGTGAGTGTGGCGAATGCCGGACCCGGAAGCGCAATGATGGGCACTCACTTCCAATGCGTATATTGTGCGTGGGGTCCCGTCGAAAATTGAATCTTCTTATGTGTGCAGTCAAATGATATGTCGAACCACGCGAGGAATGCATGTATGTCTGACAATTGCCGGTTAGAACGAGAGAAAATAAATAAATAAAGCGGTTTACAGTCGTTCCGAGTAGCAGTGAGCGTGAATGGCGCACTGAACGTCAGGTCTTCTTTTTTGGCAGTAAGCAAGTTGACATGCTGCTAATGGTCAGCACCAACGACGTTGAGGAGACAAGTTTGCCAACCTTCAACATATATGGATCGGTGACTACCGATTTGAGTTCGACGGTGTCGACCAGTGGCTCCCGCAGTGCGATGTCCTTGATGCAGGAGTAGTCAAACCCGTAGACGTTGTCCCAAACTAGCGCGAGTGTTTAAATAGAATAGACATCATTGGCGCGGTATCTTACAGTTGATTTTTTCCTCCTTGTAATCTTGGTCTTCGATTGCAGCCAAATACATTCTTGCGTTGTCGGGGAACATGGATCCACCAGGTTTCAAGTACTTGTCTCGAGCGAGCAAGACCGTGTCGAGCATGGACTCGTAGAGTAGGAAATAACCCATCCACTCAGAGATGATGATGTCAAACTGCGCAATCGGTAACTCGACGTCTTCGAGTTTACCCTTGACAAGGGTAATGACTGATGGCAAACATCAACTTGAGTGACGCGCAACCAAGTACCGATATAGAAAGGTACAGACTATCTTTGAAACCATTAACTTCTATGATTTTTTGGGCTTGATCAATGATATTCGACATGTCGATCTAGTAGTCGACTTGTGATCAGGTGGCGCTCTTTCCACAGCATCCGTAAAGTGACTTACACCAACGACGTGAGCCGCCCCAGCCTTGGCAGCGAACATACTGAGGATACCGGTCCCACACCCAACATCGAGCACGGTCTTTCCTTTGAACAGGTGCCCATTATTCACGATTGCTGCACGATACGACCCGGTCCGGACGGAGTCCTTCAACATCTCTTCGTGAATTCCTGTCCGATAAGATGCAGCCCATAAGATTTATGGAACATATGTTCATTAGACGATTTCGCACCAAAATGCGCATAAGAATCGGCATAGCTGGAAGAAAAGAGCTAGATATTAGAATCTGACAGAGAAAGTGCGGGTATGAGCGAACTAGTCTCTAGAGGTCATGGAATCTGGTGATGCATCGTTTGAAGAGGGGATGATTCCATCCATGTCGAAAGTATCCGTCTAGCAAGAAAAAAAATCCGACTCGCAAAGATTTAGAGTGCTCGCTCTCCGAAACCTGTCCAAAAAAGGAAATACGGCGAATGATTGGGAGAGGCAGCAACACACACAAATATCTCCCTCTGCTGCTATACCACGTGACTTGCTGTCCAATGCGCAGCCCACGCAGCTCTTTCTCTGTGTTATTTCAACCCTTTGCTTTCGCTTTCGCTTTGGATGATCATCAACTCCAGTTCGAATATGGCACGTATTAAACCTCCTTCGTAACTCGCGATGCTGTTGACAACGTTCTCTAGGTCAATCATACAGATAACCCACCCCCTTACGAGTATAATCCAAAACATGGTGGTAGGTTGACCTCCCTCGCGTCTTGGAGAGCATAAGTTGATGCATGAAAAGACGTGTCATTACCTAGCTCAGTAGACAAGCAGCAATTCAAGCCGCCATCCCCGCCAGGCCCCTCGTCACCACCTGTCACAATGCTCCACGCCGCACCAGTCCCCATGATGCCCCAGCCTAGCGTCTACCACTATCAGAATCCTGTCACCGGGGAGCATGTAGCATCACTCCTACCCCCGGATCACCCCGAGATGTTATGCCTACAACAGGGTGGCCACATATCACAGACCAAGTTTGGTATCTGCGGCAAGCGTTACCCCCCGAAGCGCTAGCGTGTGTCGACTCATCCAGATTTAGGTATCTTGGCGGCCATAGTGTGGTTCCCTCTCGGAATTGGCCTCTGTCTCCTCGACCGCCGGGTGTACTGCAAGCGTTGTGGCTTCGTCATAGACCAAGGCATGTGCGGTTAAGTGTTGCTAGTCTACGGCCTCTATCTCCCTTCGTTTGTATGCTTGTATATCTTACCTTTTTTGGACCTTGGCTTATTATGATTTTGACGGACTTACGACTCTGTATCTATACAGTTCAACACATGAATCCATTTTTCGTTCCCCCTTCAAACCTGACACGATATTTTGTGTCTGGTCCTTCAGAAAGCGCTGACACAGCCATACCATTTTCCACTCGCCTTTATTGACTCACTAACGCCGTCTGCCGTCAGTTTCGACTCCCCGAGGTGATCTATAATATTAAGGAGACACTATGGTAGCAGGTCAACCGGTCAGGTGCGACACAGGTATGCCTTTGTCGACGTCGTCCCGCCTTGCGTTCCGCTATGAGTTTTAGACAGGTATCTTCAAAATGCAGTTGCGGCAGCATGCACTGCCAGCGTGCACCTCCAGAACCACTTCATACCGGTGGCAATAGTGCTGCTGCGTATAAGATCATCGCCGTGGACCGGGTTACCATGGACCACCCCACGAACTCCCAACTCACACTAATCGACACTGATAGTCCCGCTCCTCTAGGGGAAAACATTATTCTCATGTTCGACAGAGATGACATGAGTAATACAACATTGCGCATGCGCGGCGACCACCTACCGAGTTACTCGGTTGACACGCAGGACTGCACAACGACAGTCTACGCAGGAGGCGTATTGCTTGCGACCGTCAAGCGCAAAAAGTTTCGACGAGATCAAATTACGTTTCCAGGTTCGAGGCCAATGAATCTTGGAAGTTGGCTGAAAGCACCGGTACTATCGACTTTGTGAGTGGTCAGCGTGGTAGATGAACCGGCATTTGATCTGAGGCGTTGTATACAGACCGCTTGTGTTTCGCACGTGTGGTAAACGATTTGAATGGAGTAGAGATTTTGCGGGACAACTCGTGGTTCGTTGTCTCACATCTTCCATGGTTGACAGTGCAGCCAACACGTTCCGCAGCTGCACGAATCGAGCCATCCCGACGACATCAAGGCATGGTTCGCGGAGAGTACAGGGGACGGAAATCATGTAATACATGCTGCATGTCTCGCAATTAAACCCGAAATGGCTGAGGTGAGAGATACGATCGTGTTGTCTTGCCTGTTGGCGGAACACAAGCTACGGATCATCGATCACCTCTCTGTTGCGCAGAGCAGGGCCGCCATGTATTGGGTGGTATTCTGATGACGTCGTATTCGAGAATGGACGCTGTATTTTTTTTAGTTATTGACCCAAAAACTCATTGTAGGGCACCGAAGTGGCAAAGGCGAAGTTGCCTCATGGCGGTTGGACTCACCCGGGAATTATTTGATGTTACTGAACCATGCCTCGTCTCGTATATAATCCACATCAATGGTCCCGGAACGGCCGACTGCGCTAGCCCCAAGAGTTTCCGAGCGTACTGCAGTAACTCCGATTCATTCTGTTACCATCCACTCGCGTTCTATCCTAATAGTCCGTTTCTTTATTACCGCTGCACCTCCGAATCTCATGTCGCCGATCTCGGCGTCCAAGCCGGCATAGGCTGGTTCACGACCGGTGCCATGCCAGTCTCCACCATAGCCGTCGTCTCGAGTGTCAGTGAACCGAGATTCGCGCCATCTGCACCTTGAGCCCAGAGCGAGGCCGCGAGTGTGTTGGGACCGTTGTAGTTCATGATACCTTGGGCTGTGGTAGCGCAAATGTGAGTTGCAGACAAGAGCGTCCGAGAACACCAGGCACGTACGAACTGGGAAGGAGACCTGAGGACCAATGCTGTTGACTACATGGAACGTCAGAACTGATGGCAACTACATGGACAACAAAGAGTAACAACAGTACATACCATACTTGCCAAACTGGTATCCATTGACATAAAACTGAAGTAGGAAAGTATAATGCGCGTTAAGAACACGACATCACAAGAAGTTTGCCGGTATGGCTTACTTGACAACGGAAATAAGGGTTCGTTGTGACGTTTGAGACGATAAGTGCCATCGGGTAGTCGACGCCGGCGGGGACATCGAGCGTGAATGTTGTCCTGTGTGTGCATCCATGAGCTCCCAGTGGCCAGCATCAGCACTCCAAATCAAACCTATAGAAGCTAACGCCAGCCTGGGAGATTCCGGTGGTAGGCGAACCTTCTTGCCAGCTCTCATCAGGGAATCCGGGCAAGTGCCACCCTTGCGGATCCCGTCAGTAACGGGACGATCCGCAAAATGCCTTGACTTACCCATTCGTTCGCCGTATAACCCACCCTCGTTGAGTGGTCCACGCGTTGTATCGACGTACTACCAGTTGACGCAAGGAAATCTCAGGTCACTCAGCCGATCATGACGACAAAAAACAAAGGGCTCACGCTCTCTCCTCCAAAGTTCCCTGCCACTTTCCAAACACTGATTTCCGTATCCGACCCACCGACAAACGAGTAACTCAAGATTCCTCTCGGAGCTTTGAAGGAGTCGCTCGCAGCTGTCCAGTCCTCCTCATAACCCATATGATCCTGCAGGATCGTAATGACGTAATCGCCACCGCTCACGAGTTCCCCTGTACCGGGGAAGTTGAACGTGCTCTCGTAACTGGTGTGTACAGCATCTCCAACCCAGGAGCCCAAGAATGTTTGATTGAGCCACACAGAGTAGCCAGATGCAGATCCTCCTTGTACATTTAGTGTGAACCCAGTTTCGCGGCCGGTGGACGTGAAGTGTGCGCGCCAGAGGATGTTGCCAGTGTGATATCCATAGTCACCGGCGTAGAGGACAACAGGTGTACTGGGTTGAGTGGGGTTGACGGTGGTGGTGTGATCGGCTGTCGTCCAGAGCGCGTCGACATAAGTTGATTTGATTTCTGGGAGTGAGTCAGCGGTTTTCTTCGAGAATCGTTAGCCAAAGTCGAGCGAGGGGAATTATAAACATTTACCCATGTCAGACTTTCAAGATTTGGAAGCTGGATGGAAGGTAACGAGGTGCTCTTTGACGAGGTTAAAGTGCCGTAGCCGGTGGTCGCCAGCACCAACGGTTCGCCGTTGAAGGTCACCTGTTTCGACGATGATGCAGGAGCAATAATCTCGAACGATGTCGTGTCGTTCAGATCACCCATAATCTCAAGCGTGCTGCCGGAACTCTGTACAGAGCGAATGAGGTACCCGCCTTTGATGAGGATCGGGTTCGTGGTACTGTAGTTTGCGAAGGAACCGGTGGACGGGGGGTATATCACCCAGAAATCATAGGCGTTGGCACGGTCTGGCGACAGTCAAACCAGTCTACGTCTCTCGATCACGGCGACTCTCACCTAAAATGTACAATAAAATATTGGACCCGACTTCCACGACTGTCTGTCCCGATGTCGTGTACTGAATAACGAGGCTCGTCGAATTGATTGTTTCGGTCTTGAGTGATTGCGTTCCCGCAACGACATTGGAGCTGGGGATGCTGGTGGAGTTGAACTTGAACGCCGTCTCGTGAAGCTCCCCGGCGTTTCCGTAGACGATAATGACATCGCGACCGTCGATAGTTGCCCTGATCGCGTAGTGCTTGTCACTATAAAGTTAACAAAGGAAAAGGAGCGAACATACCAGGCCATAATCTCCGCAGTAGAGTACAGCAAATGGCTGGACCCGGCAGTGTAGTCAACAACATGAACTTTCGAATCCTTGCCATCTAGTGTGAGCTGTCCTCCCAGTTGGGGAACGGTTAACTTCCCATTGCTCGTTGGCAGGGTTAGTGTATACATCTCCGTCGCATTCGAGGATGCGTCATATTGCCTTTTGATTACCAGGAGTAAGTGCGTGGCTCACCACAGAAGAGACAAGGAATTGGGGGGGAGAGAACAAACTGCAACGATACCCACCTGATAACATAGAATCCGGTCACATTGCCGACAGCATCCAGTACCTGGGTCGTCACTAGGGCTGTGTTGCCTGTGAATGCCCCTTGATTGGAGTTCAAATTCATTGGACGCGTCGTAAGATAGGCTGGGCTAACACGGAGGAAGTTGGCTTGTAGCTTGAGTTCATAGTATTTCTCGCGGAGTGTACGGTCTTCAGCTATTGCGGAACCCTGAAATATGGATAGGGAATGAAGCACAGGGGAGTCAGCTTGAGGGTACGTACGTAGTCATAAGATGTATACACCCCAGGGTGGGCAATACCCCCCCAATTCGTGCCACCATAGATCATATACAGGCTGAGGTAGGTGGTGGACATGGATAGTTCGTTCTTGTAGAAGACTGTAGCAAGATGCTCTGAGCGCAATGAACGTGTATCACGGTACCGCTACTTGCCTCGCTCAAAATCGGGACCGGTGAGTATCGCGCAAGAGTTGTAACCAGAGCCACCCCTAAAGCCACGAGTGAGGAGGCGCGTGCGTCGTATGGCGTTGTAAATGACGTACCATCCATCGAATGCACCACCTTGGAATTCGTATACGTTGTTAGGCTCCGTCGGATTATACTCCATATGTGCACTCCAAAAATTACTACGACGATAGAAAGATGAGCATTGCACAACTTTCTGTTACAAGGAATAACCCACTCTGGGACAGCATCTGAGGCCCATGTGTATGGGTTGGAACAGTCAAAGCCATTTGGATAGGAGTCGTAACCTAGACAAGGAGAAATAAGATCGAAAACTATGACTGCGAGCATGACCCACCCCAGATGTTGACGCTCAAGTAGTGGCCAGAAGGAGACGCATCGTTGAATGTGATGGGTACTTTGATTCCAGCATCTCGCTAAAATGCAGTACACCTAAGGCCACACAATTGCGACCAAGGCGGATCCACACGTACCCAAGCGGTCAACAGTTCAGCTTCATACACGAAATCCTCTGAATAACCGGGAGCGAAACCAGTGTATTCGTTCTCAGACTATTCCGATCGATATCAGCTCGGGTCAGCTTTGCAAAGAGATAGAAGAAATACTTGAACTAGGATAACAGGGCCACCGTTCGTGATCTGGTTTTCAGCAAGGATGTTTCCAACGGTCGAAACATAACTTTGCCACGCCTCAAAGTAGGTTGTGTTCGAGGTCCTCCATAAGCCTGGTGTGTACGTGCCCCAGCCTGGAAAGCCACCGGCTGTAGTTTCGGCGTTGATGTATGGACCTTCAGTCGAAGAGAAGATCAGATATAGAATGACAACGTTCACTCAAGAGCAATGCTCACCAGGTCTAGCCACAAGATAGATACCAGCCTGTTTTGCGGCATCAAACCAAGGTTGTAAATCCCTGAATCCCTCGAAAGAGATTTCACCCCGCTTAGGCTCCAAGATACCCCAGAACACATAGAACGAAACTGTATTGAAGCCCATGGACTTGACTTTCTGGAATAGATCCAAGTAAAGCGATTGCACAGGCATCCTAGGAATTCGATGTGAACCTCGCGAACATCACACGGATGTGAACACTGTATACCTGTATGGATGAATTTCTCCAGTGAAGAGGAACATACGTTCTCCATTGATCATAATGGAGTATTCATCCCACGTAACCTAGAAAACGTTGGACGATGCCAGTGAGGACTCGGAGAACGTGACCTACGTTGTTTTGCAGTCCATCCGTCTCTTGTCTAGCAAAGTAGAGGTTGCGATTGACACGAGGTCTCGTTGATGCCAATGTCAAAGTCGTGCCCAACAGCGCGACGAATAGAGAAAACAACACCATCCCTCTTGCCGACCTCAAGGGACGCTAACCGGGAGAGAACGGGAGACCAGGGAGATTTTGAAAGAATCATGGCCTTAAATAAGGGCGAGGCGAGGCGAGGCGAGCAGACAGAATCAGATGATCAAACATGCGTGTGCGCGAACTTCTTTGCTGAATTAAATCAATACGTTTCATGCTCGTTGCGGGACGGGCGCACTGGAATACGCGAACGAAGGAACAAGTTCAGGCGAGGCGAGACCAACAAAGGTAACAGAATGCCGACACACCGGGTTAAGAGAAGCAACAGGATGACGCTAGGACGTCTGGTGACCAACGAGGCGAAATTTTGGATTATCTCCCCGGGCCGCTCGCGTAGTACTCTTCGCCTGGCCACCATGGCCCGTGAACAGTAGGGATAGAAGACTGGGAAGAGTGCTAGTGAACATTCTTGGCCCCAGCAAGATGCGTTCTTCGCCCTCTTGAGAGGAAGTCCGAACAGTGGTATGTAGTAAGCGGAGTAGCGTTGTTTACGGACCCGGGATTCGACCAGTCTAACTTTTGGGCCGGTGTTCAGCCTGCTGAGCGGAAGAGGTGGTTGATTGCGAACACGAGTCCGTAAAAACGCTGTCTCCCAAAACCAGACCTAGTCTAGTACATAATACTTCGAGATCAAGACAGTCGTGCTGATCACGTCCTCGCCACTGCACCCAAAATGCCATCCGAGTCGTCGACACGCCCTCGCATAGAATACGTGTTATTTGACATGGACGGTACTTGATCGCACTACTACCCTGTCTCAACGCGCCTCCTTACCACAAAGGATCTCCGAACAGGACTGCTGATCGACACCGAATCGGTGTATACCCAAGTAACCAGTACGCATCGCCCGACGGCCATTTCCTTGTGTTCGCGCATGATTGATCGCACAGATAGATGATATCCTCGCACCTTATGGGGTGGAGATGACCTGGGAGATCAAAGCAGGGCTTATGGGTAAAGGTCCGTCTTCCCCCGAGTCTACCCAACGACCCGATCTAATGCTTGTTCGGCCCAAGTCGAACGAGAAGCAGCCGCTCAGCTCCTCTCTTTCTTCCCGGGTATCACGCTCACCAAAGAAGAATACATCGCACAGCGTACAATCGGACAAGACCGTCACTGGTCAACCGTTCGCCCACTCCCCGGTGTCCCAAAACTCATTGCTCACCTCGCAAAACACAAGATTCCGATCGTGGTCGCCACGTCATCTCAGCGACGGAACTTTTTGCTCAAATCAGCTCATCTTCACGGGGAGATCTTTGGGTATTTTGGGTGCGGCGTGGAGGGCAGACAGGAGATGGTCGTTTGTGGAGACGATGTCGCTGGTAGGACCACTGGGAAGCCGGAGCCGTATATCTTCCTCTTCGCTGCTCGAGAGAAGCTAGGCAAGAATGTAGGAGACGGAGAAGAGAATGTTAGTCCCGAGCATGCTTTGGAGAGAGGCAAGGGCCTGGTGTTTGAGGATGCGATTCCGGGGGTCGAGGCTGGAAAGAGAGCTGGAATGTCCGGTGCGACCTCTTTACATTTCTGGAGGAACGGGTCGACGTGTGGTGCTGATTCAAGCTCTAGTGGTATGGATTCCTGACCCAAATTTATTGGCTATGGAATACTCGGGAAAGCGTATACCAGACCAAACTCTGCAGTCCATACAAGAATTCAGGCCTGAGGAATGGGGTCTTCCTCCATACGAATAGTCCTGGAACCGGCCAGCATGAAATGCAAATGACAGATCATTACTTTTGCACTACAGGAAAGCTAGAAATATGATCCCGCCCCAACATACGGACGTGTCGCAGTGGACGTTCCTTCTGTGTTATCGTCGTCATCACTGTCATCATCACCGAGCGTACCATGTCCGTTGTCATTTGCTTGACTGTTAATCCGTAACACCTCTATACCTAACGTTTCGTCCTCCTGAATTCTGTTCCGTGTCCGTGTCCGCATCTGGTAGCCCTTCGACCCAGGTCCGAATGCTGGATCAGGAAGTGCGTATGCTTTCGCTGTGATTGCCATCCTTCCGTCGGGTATCAATGCTTGCAGCTCCGATTGCTTCGGAACCGGGTCAAACGTTAACTGAGCAAGCGGTTGGATGTGAGTGCCCCGAGAGCATCGGAAATCGGTAGATCTGAGTAAAAATCAATCTTGTCAGGTACTGAAACGCGACCTACCGAGTCATTCATCTTTCGGTAATGTTCCAGAAAAACTTTCACGGACTTCAATTCCTTCTCGACCCGGGCCTTCCTGTCTCGCCGCTTACCGTCCTGATCCTGGTCCTTGGCGCCATCCCGTCCGATCCCTAACCCTTTTGAAAGCCTGGGGGTGTGGAGGTCTTCGAGCTCGTGCTGAGCCCACTTCAGGAACCCTACCGCTTCCCCTCCTTTACCGGGCTTTGCAGTCTCGCCTGCATCCACCCCCAACCACTTGTGTGCGATCGCAGCGTGGAACTTACTTTCCTTCTCAAGGTACTTCAACAAGTCTGCAGACACCTCTCCTGAAGCTCCCCCGCCATCGCTTTGAGGCTTGGATATAGACCCAAAGCTAGCTTTGAGCCCCGACGTAAGGCTGGATTTTGAGGACGTCATAGCTAACGCCCGCGCGGACGAATAGAGCGCCGCGCAATCAAGATGAAGCTTCGCTATGAGCACAGTGGAGGGATGTGACTTGGGGAGAGGTGGGCCTGGGGAAAGTGTGGTCTCGAATGCTGCTTTGGAGAGGAGTTTGCGAATGGCGAGTGATTGGGCATCTGCGAGCGCCATCCTGTCATAGAGTCCAACAAGACCATCAGCGATGGGCCGACAACGAACGGGTGTAAAGGCCGACTTTGTCAATGCTGTGTTGACCTCCTTCCATAAATCTGGTGGCCTCACCCAGCCTCCTGTACCACCACTGCCAACCATGCTCAACTCGCCCAACACATCCTCGCTGATCGCTGAAAACACCCCGCTAGCTCTACAGAGAAGTGTCACACCAAAATTGAGTCTGTCGTCTTTCTCCTTCCTCTCTTTCTCGCTTATCGCACGCTCGCATTCGTATGCGCCGAGTGAGGTGATGACGGAGTGAGAAAAGTTCGAGAGGGCCATGGCATAAGTGAGAAGGGTGCTTGCGAGGTCAGCCTGTAGGGACGGAAGTCGGAAGCGTGGGGAGGTGTTGAATAATGTAGCAGAGAGCATCGATCGCCACGAGAAGACTAGATGGAGAAGTTAGTGCCAGTCGGCAAGCAGGACCATCATCGTTGCTTGGTCGACGTGGGTGGAGAGGGAATAATGCAGCTCACCGGGCTCATACTTGAGCTGTAACTCAGCAGAGCGGGCGCACGCGATGATCCCCCGCAAGTGTGGGATGTAGTCATCGAGAACCTGTCGAGCCAGCCGTGCGTACAGATACGTCATTATGCCTAAGCATTGGCGGGACACACCTTGATGATGCGCAGGTAATCTCTGTCCTCGCTATCGGTGCGCCGGGACTGTTTGAGTGCGCCCCTCATGTTCGCCCTCAACTGGGTTGCCTCGGCGATCCGTGAAGAGTATACATTTCCCTCTGTCGTGTCGATGACAAAGTCGGAGAAAGAGATGGTGCCGGTGGTCGGTAGATCGTAGATGTAGCTCGTCATGGATCAGATTATGAACCAGAGGTGGAACGCGCCGGAGAGATAAGACTCGCACGGCGCGGGAAAAAAAGAATGACCTCATCCTGGCTCGAACAGGAGACCTTCTGTGTGTTAGACAGATGCGATAACCAACTACGCCATCAGGCCGTTGAATTAATCTAGGGCAGACACGGAATTGGCCTTTTTTTTCGGGCGAACCATTTAAGCTGCACCGATCCGACTCTCCAGTAGGTTTAGCCATTCCCATTCGGTCGTGCAGTGTTGAACGTTAACGGCCGGACCCGTGCTGTTGAATTCATCTTCGACATCGTATCAGTGGTTGCACTGACAGGTAAGATGGCATGTTGGATGGCCATGGCTCGTGTAAGGAGTGAGTGGATAGTCTGCCTGGTGGCGTCGGCGGTGGAGGAGAGGGTGACGCGGACACGTGGATACACGTGCACAACGCGTGGCGACAGCATGGTCGGATGGACGAGTGTCGCGGGAAAAAAAGAGATGGGCGGTGGTGAGCGGAATGACGAGTGATCACATGCCACGTGGGAGATTCACCCGAATCAAAATCAAAATAAAATAAAAAACGTCCCTTACGATTTGTCTGATCGTTTTGTCTTCGTCTTTCTCTTCTCCGTTTTCTGGCTTTCCTTTTGTTTTTCTTTCTTTTTGTGTTACTGTTTAATTCACTATTGTCCTTGTCCATACTTTATCGCCATGTCTCGTCCAATTTCACTCGCTCAGCACATCGTCGACCCCCGCATCCTCTCTGATGAGCTCGATGCTGCCACACCCCATTCGTATGTTCATCTCCTCCTCCTTCCCCGCTTGTCCTCACTTTCCCTGCAGCACCCTTGACGATGCCACCCATCCTGATATGTACTCTGGCCTCGCCAACTACGTCTTTGGTTCCCCACGTCCTCTCACTTCCTACGACGCTGTCCCCGAAGCACCCGACTCGATCAGTCCACTCACCCCAGTCGTTCGTCGCTTGAGCTCTGATCGCACCCCTCGTCCTTCCGTCTCCGGCCAGCCCGCCTCCACACCGTTCCCGAATGTCAGCAGTCATCCTTCGCATGGTCCGGGACGCCCAGCTTTATCTCTCCATCCCTTTTCTTCCCACTCGCGTCGCCACTCTACCACGAGGGACCCGTCATATTTCGTGACTACCAACTCCTCTCGTTCTAGATCCCGCGCCGTCTCTGGGTCAGATAGCGAGAGAAGCGAAGATCCCACCCCATCCACAGATCCGGTCACAGCTGCCTTTTTCAGCCCTCAGCGTGCCGAGCTCATGTCCGACAACGCCTCGCAGCACACCTTCGGTCGTGCCTCGCGCGCGCATGGGGTTACCGCAGCTTCATCCCAAGATGGGGCAACACCGTCATCTTCGTCCGTCTCCGTCTCCACTTCTCGTTCAAGCTCTCGTGCCAGTATGCGCACCACAGGGCAGTTCAGCAGTGATGATGAACTTGAAATTGACTATTACGAGGGCGATTCGTCCCCTGTCATTTTCGCTAGAGATTATTTAGTCGGCCTCGACGAAGACGTCGACCTTGTCGGCACTGATCCTTCCACCTTTCGATCATCCGTCCTTGACGGAAGGCGAGGTAGCTTACCCATGGCAATTCCTGGCGCCGTTCAGCCCAGTGATTCTTATACCACCCGTAGTCGGGAGGGTAGCATACTCACCATACGTCGCCCCAGTCGAAGTTGGGATGCCACCAGTGCCCACCGTTCATCCCATAGCGGAGAAGATCCAACATTCATTCTCCCAAAATCAGAACCTCTTTCTCGCGCCGACTGGCTCTCGCTAGAGGCGCGAATACAAGTAAAACAACAGCAACCGGCCGACGCGTACGACGGCCTCGATCTGCAATACATACTTTCAAAGCGCTCCGAGGGTAGTATACGCTCTTTTAATTCTCGCCTCTCGTTCGTGCAGGGCGCTGTGGGCCCTCGCGGGTCCTCCCCACATCTCTCCGCGATTGCCCTCGGTCCAGGCAGCTCCACTGCACTCTATTTTGAAGACTCCTTTATGAGGCACCTTCAGAAAAACGATCGAGGATTCGACACCTTTCGGTCTTACTGGTCGTTTCAGCGAGAAAAGGCGGATGCGTCTGGTTCCTCGCGCCGAAGGCAACCAGCACACCACCATCGGACTGAGAAGTCAGCTAAAGAGTTACCTTCCCGAGTGCAGGAGATGTGGCGTTGTGGACATGTCGGCCGCTTCAAGGTCGACAGACTAGTGCTTAAACGTACGTTTCCACGATCCCTTTCCTTTGGTTTCACCCGGCTAACCACTTACCGTCCTTCGTATGATCCGAACTTTGTTCTGATGCGCTGTACAGCACGATCTGCTGATCCTGCCAAGGGCGCACAGCAGCGAATCCATGTTCGCCACATTCCGGACCCTTACCTCTTGGGCAACACCACTACTGGACCCCACAGCGTCATCCACAAGCACTCCCGAGCTGTCGCGTTTTCGATTTTCCGTTCCCATGGCCTGTTTTCTGGTCGCCAAGCTGGAGAGGCTGGAGCGGGTCCCTCCAGCGCTCAGACGCACATGCATATGCGGTTTGGAATCATGTTGGCACCGAAGAAGGTGCAGGAACAGTATACCAGCACGAAAACGACTAAGCAGCTCAGTACCCACGGGTTACTTGACAATGAAATACGAGGTCCGAAAGACAAGGAAAGATCCAGAGGGAATCGTCGGGGTGCCCAGAGCCTTTCATTCCGCGAACGAGATTCCCGCGATAAGGAAAAGAGACGAGAGCAGCAGAAGGAAGACAGAGGTAAAGGCAAGACCAAGGTCCCGAGCAAGGGCAAGGGCAAAGAAAAGAGCGACAAGAAACATCGCGTGAATCCGACGGAGAGCACGGAATCGAGCACGGCCACCAGCAGTGCAGGCAGCGTCCACAACAGCGCAGTCCAACACGTGGCTTCTGCCCTCGAATGCCCTACAATGAAGATTCAGTTCTCGCCTAGCCTGTCGTCTTCTACAACTGTTTACGGATACGATCCAATTAGCCGTCCAATCTCGCCAACCTCAGTACTACCTCCATCAACCAACGAGTCCACCAGAATATCAGAGAGTGAAACATCTTCGATCCCACCCACTCGACACCATCGCGATCATCGTGACTCACTCGACTCGGACGACCGCGTGCCTACTCGGACGACTCACGCTGAAGCCTTCGGCGCATTAGATCCGAATTACATCGAGGACTTGCGTGCGAAAGCGCACAGCCGTTCAAACGCTGATTCCGGCTCGACGTTTGCAGAGCGTTTTTTCCGTGTTTTCCGCGGCACCTCGAGGGTCGATGATCATTCCTCGTCCAGCACCCAACCCAGAGCGTTCCAACCTCCATGGTTGATCACCGCCGGTCGTGACCGACAAGAGGAGAACGATCGCGTCCTCAACGATCTAAACGCGTCTTTCAGAGATGTTGGCCTGCTGCATACGAACCCTCACAAGCCATCAAAGGTGGCTTGGAAACGAAAGTCTAATCAGGGCATCCTCGACCGGATTCCTGACGACTGTCTCTACATGCTCTTGCCCCTTTGGCCTGGCGAAAGCGACATGACGACCGTGGTTGGTGAAACCAGCAGTGCCGCGTCGTTTGTCACGTCCCCAGAGAACCGCCAATACTTACTTGTCTACTACGTCCCGTTTGGAGAAGCAGCTCCGAAGGACAAAAAAACAGAGAAGAAAAAGGTGAAGCAGTCTCATTCGTCGGACAGTGGTCTCGAATCAGATACCAAGCCTACATATCTTCCCGCATTCCACGCCGCCGCTCGCGTGATCGCATACGATGAATTGCGGTTGAGTGGCGTGCGCGTTCCAAGTGATGGTCTGGCTATCAATGGCCCCGAATGGGAAGCGGTCAGTTACCCTACTTCTCCCTCCCTTCGGGACACCCAGAAGACTGACATTGTCGTCTGCTACTGTCACGGTCGGGAGCGTGGATTCGACTTTGTAGAGAATGGCCTTCTCGAGCTAGGGCTCTGCACGCGGGACGAACCCCCTCCCCGGATTACTACGGAGTTCGAGGAAGAGGTGTGGGAAGCCAGAACGGTGCTCACGCCGATCGGCAGAGCTGCTGTTGAGATGATCTGGCTCGGCTGCCTCGCAATCTCAAGTTTCGGTCCTACATAACACCCCATTCGGTCTCGCTTAACCCTTGTCCCATCATCATGTAGCATAGTGGGTTATTTTTCATTCACCTTTGTCCATAAACATTGAATCCGTGTCAAGATCGTTTGGCTTAATTTTACAAATGATTCCTCCTCTTATCCCCTTTATTTATACCCCCCCTTGCTTTTTCGAATCTCACCAAATCATCACATCTACGAATCACATTTGCTATACACCCTTGCATCGGGTAGGATTTAGACCTTGTACATCTATGCCATACATTTGTTATATCCCCTTGTGTCATATTCTGCGACGTTTTGCATTTTCACTTTGCGATTGTATATTGCATTTTCCTTGACCTTAATTTTTTATTTCAACGTCACCCATCGTTTAATCACTCTGATGTGTAGTACCAGTTCTGCGCCGAAATGGCTTTCGTGTAACCTGTATTCTGGTGTGCTTTACAAAAAGTCCGGCGATATGTGAGAGGGAAAGGGTAGGGATACAAATCGACTATGCCAGCATGCAGTTAGTTGGCTCCACAGATAGACAATTCTTTCATCTCTTGGAGGACACCCTCGACCTACAACCGTCTCGGCAAGCTGTTCTCGTTTGAAACAATGCGAAACCCATACCTGAGAGTCCAACTGACCAGCAGCATAGTCATCCCTGACGTTCTCCGGGAAATACCTGGAATGGTGTTGGACGTGGTGAACGATGTGAGCCACCCTGAGCGAAAAAAAGAACCTACCTCTGCACTGTACTCATCTTTTCATAACCATCTTCTGCAAACTTGCACTGCATGCGTATCATGGCTTCAAAACTGGGATCGAAATACGGCACGCGGAGATCAAGCAACTGCGGTAGTTCCGCTATGAGCTGTTCGTTGAGCAATTCAAAGACTTCTTTGGCGTCGTCGTGCTCTTGTTGTGCCTTGTTTTGAGCGAGGATAGGTCAAACAATCAAAGGGAGGTGTACGACGTGATGGAAAACGAACCTTGGGCAACTTGGTCGTATCTTCGCTCGGTTTGTCTATCGTTTTGCGTAGTTTACTCCTTGATGCATCGTAATCGAGCAACTTTGGTACACTTGGGTTGGCGAAAAAAAAAAGTCTGGTACGGACAGCCAAAGAAACGTACCTTCTTGTTCCGCTTCGTTATATGCTCGTTGATGATAGGAAAGTACGCATTCATCTTCCCGAGCGGTTCCATGATGCACGTACGATACGGTGCTTCCTAAAAGATGAAGAGAGGGTCAAAACGCGATCGTGTCTTCTGATCCCGAACAACACCCAATTCGCGCGAAAAAAAAAAAACCGTGACACACCATTTCTCGCTGGATGCTGTTGTCGAGATCCTCGACAGCACTCTTGAACGCATGACTCGCCATGGCACCGTCAGACGTCCGATCCGAAGCGCTGTAAAACGTCTCGATCGTCTCTGCCAACCGAACCTGGGCAGAGGTCATGGCTAACGCCCAGATTGTCAGATTCACAACGGGGCGGTTCGACATGTCGCGCTGCCTGCTATGACACCGACTCACCTCGCATGGCATCACCGTAGGTCTTACTCTCTTTTTGTAGCGCCTGACATTCCTTCTCGAATCTGTGGCCGAAAAGGATGGGATGGGATCAGTCGGGGATGTCGTGGAGGCGAAGCCAGATGTATGTGTCGACTCACGCGCGGTATTTGGACTCTTCGTCCGCAAACTCGCGATCGACAGTACGTTCTATTTGACCGGTCTTTTGCAAAACCTTTGGGGTGGAAGCAGTTGGTCTGCAGGCTGCCAAGGATGAGGGACTGCTGACTGCGTACCGTAGTACCCGCCCTGTTCAGGGACTTCTTGAAACTAAAGGAAACATGAGTTCGGGTTGTCAACCACACGCCAATTTCTGCGTACCCTGTCCAACTCATATGGATTGCGATTGATAACGGTGTAAGCGGGAAAAGCTTAGTGCGGGTTCTCGGCCTCTTACACAATATGCATTTACGTAAAGCACAGGTAACACTGTTGGTTCATTTCTGCAGTTACTTGGTGTACATGATCAAAGCACAAGAAGACACAGCGGACAAAATGACTGCGCCGACAGACATCAAGGCCTGCTTGATGCGTCGTGCATATTTCAATCACGACAATCGATCACCCAAGCTCGGAGGACCAGACTTCAGTCTCTCAAGCAGCGCGGGTCCACCTCGTGCAACACCGCGTCCACGTCCTCTTCCAGAATCACCTCTTCCCCTGTTCGGCTCGCCCCTACCTCGTCCACGGAGATTGGTTGAAGACTACGAGCCGAATATTAGCAAAAGAGATCTTTCATCGGTGTCGTACAGCATTTACCGGAAAACGTTGAGTATTGCTCATCCGTGCCAATAGGGAAGGATCGGATTCAACATCCATCCTTGTCTCCGCCATTGGCTCGTAGGTCTGATTTACCCTAACGTCGTCTGTATGATGTTGAGTTGCCACTGCGTTGTAACCAGACGCGGATGGCTGATACCGTTGATAGTTGTCGTCGTTTTCTGATCTTCTGTAGGATGGTTCCCAACGAGTGGCTTGAGCAGTGGGTTCCTCAGAGGATGGAGGCGTATATGTCCTGTTGTCATTGCTTGCCCTCGGTATGTCTGAAGGGTAATGGGGATTCCGAGGACTCCAATCGGGGAGAGATGCGGGAGCGCGGTAGGCATCGCGACGCTCACCAGATTCGGGATCAAGGCGCCTGTCCCAGTGCGGGCGATAATAATCTACCCGGTCGCGATCATGATCTTGAGCCGTCCAAACATCACCTCGCTGTCTGCGGGCTCGGTGACCATGTTCATTGTCGTTGAACTCAAAAGGTCGTTTTCTCCCCGTGGTTGGCGAGGCAGCACGTGTTGTTTCAGTTCGAGGTCCATTGGAAGAATTCTGTGAGCGCCAGGAGTCGGTTAGGTGATAAGGCTGAGTTGGGGAAGTAATCGTAGACCGAGACGTAACAGACGGAGGATACTGATCCAACACACGGCTGTAGGGATTGTTTCTGTTGCGTGCCCTGCGATGTTCGTCGGTGGATCTTCTGTTGCTCCTGGATGGATCTTCCTCATCCATTTCATGGGACAGGGTAGCGCTAGCGGGTTCTGAGGAAGTAGTATCGTAATTGTCGGCACGGTCCTGGGTGGGTCTCTCGCCCATATTGATGCGGGACTCCGGAGGCTGTGGTTCCGGATACACCGGATCTAAAAGAAGGGAATGCATGGTCTCGGCGGGAGCTGGTAGCTGGACGGAGTTATTCGTTTCCCGGGAACTCGGACTGCCTCGAGGGACTGTTTCTCGGGACTGTTCATCAACGATAACCTCCGCCTGCCCCTTTGTTAATGGCAATTCGTTGGCTTCGAGTGCGTAAGAACGGGTCGAATCTACTTGGGACGCAGGTGCTGCGTGACGCTTCCGTGGACGGGGTGGGGGGATTACAGGGCGAGGTGGAAGGGGTGCCCGAGGCTTAGTCGGGAGCGAAGCTCGCATGAGCTCACGAGACTGGTCATGTTCTTCTCTTTTCACAGAGACGGAAGTGTTTTCCTCGATTTTCACGTTGGTCCGTACACTACGATCATCGCCACTATCGTTTTCGTCGATGCGGCTACGACCCCGCTTCAAATGACGAAGGTTTACGTTCCGCTGAGTGGGTGACACGCCGGTAACTGGTCCAATATTAAACTCTTCATTTCCAGTAGCATCCAGAAGAGTTCGTGACTTTGGAGTTCGCGGAAAGGCAAGCTTGCGATCCGGGGTCGGGCGGGTGTCTGCATCGACAATGCGGTTGAACTCCGATGCGAGCTGGGCAGGAAAGGATGACCTGTGTCCACCTTCCGTAGACACAATAATAGTGGGGGATGTCCTCGCGGGGTTCAAAGCGCTCCCCGCCACATGATCCGGAGTGGGGGGTGGTGGTGATTTCGCTAACAGTTTGGGTGGCAAATGTCCTGCACTAGCGTTCGGGGTTGAGGTAGCAAGCATAACGCCGCCCGAGATGAGTCTATCCTTCTGCTTTGATTGCGAAGTGGCGTTCTGCGAATCTCCCGGACTTGTGTGGATATCGGGCAATGGGACGGTGTGGTGGGATGCGACAGCCTTTCCATCCTCGTCCATATTCATGGCGGTAGTGATTTTTGTGGAAAGGGAATTGACTTCAGGGGCCGAACTGATCCTTGTCATATCCGCGATGCCCTGTTGCTGTGACGCACCGGCTCCTTCAGGATGGCCGCGATGTTCAGATGTTTGGCCACTGGACGTTTCTGTACGTCTCAAACCATGAGCCTGAGCTTCTGCATGGGTATGCTGTTCAACCAAAAGTCGACCCTGCTCGCGACCGTTCTCAACTTCTTGACGTTTTCTATCCGCTTCGAGCTGACGCCGTTTCTCGTCCAGATCCTGACGAGCTCGTTCCGCTTCGGCGTGTACTCGTAAACGCTCTTCCTCCACATTTCGGCGACGCTCAGCTTCTTCAGCGTCTCTCTGTTTCCTTTCTTCCTCCAACCTGCGCAGAGTGCGATTGGATTCTTCCAGCTTCTGCACCTTGTCTGAATGCATTCGGCGAAGATGCTTGACAGCGCGAAGAAGATCATTACGGGACTTGATGACCGCTATTTCTTCTTCATCCATACCCTCCTGAGGCTCGGTGGGCTGATCATCTGGTACGTTCTCACTTGCCAAATGCCCAAGTTGACCCTTCGCCCTCAGAGCTTCAATTTCCTTCAACTCGATCATCGCAGCTGTAATTTGCTCCTCCACGTCCTGCATCCTTTTCGCCTCTGCGGCTTCCTTCTCCTCTTCCTGCGCTTGCCGCTTTGCGAGCATAACCTTCCTTGCCAGCTCCCTAGTCTTGCTTTCCTGCTCCAACGAAGCCTCTTTAGCATTCAGCTCCTCGCGCTTCTGCTGAAGCTCTCGGAACTCTTTGTGCAACGTAGCCTCTTCCGCCCGCTTCATTTGCTCGAAAGCTGCACGTTGTTCTTCGAATGATCGTATTTGGAGGGCGAGAGCGTTCTCACTGTCGATTTGGGCACGATGAACAGCGTTGAGTGCGGAGTTGAGGTTTTGAACAGCTTCAATGACGGCTTCGTGCTGAGTCTGATGTTCTTGGGTGATAGTGGTGGGTAAGTGGACGAGAGCTGATGAGGAACCGTCTGTGTTCATCGGGATGTCGTTGATACTCAGTCCCACCCGCCCTGACGATTGATTGGCTGAATAGGGATGGAGGAGAACTATGGGAGTGGAACTGTGTTGTGACTGGCTGGACTGATGGGGGGTGATACTGGCATTCGCCTGTGACACAGAAGGTTTTGGGGACGGAAGCTGGGATGATGGAGGAAGCGGTGAAGCCAGATTAACAAGATTAGCGCTGATGGCTTGTAAACGTTCTTGCCGGGCCCTTAAGGAATCGATGGCGGCAACTGCAGATGGTGATGGTTGCAAGTCCTGCGCTGCAAAGGACGGAAGTGGCTCCGACGGTTCCCTAGGAGTAACGTTCGCGGAGACTGATGCAGGAGTGGGGACCCGAGAGGATCTGGTTGTCATCGCATTCACCAATGGGGTAGAAGACGTAGGACTATCCACATTCAATGATTCTAGAGCCGGAGCCAAAGAGGTAGGGGTAGTAGGTGACGATTCGGGTGGTTGGAGTAAAAATTCGACAGGTGGAATGAGACTGGCATCCTCAGTAGCACGCCTGATGCTATTAACGCGGGACGCAGGTGACGAAAATCTGGAGGCCGCACTAGGCGCAGTATTGACAACATCGCTGGATGGATTGCCATTCATCTGGATGCGTGACGCCAAAGAGAGACCGGATTGGCTTGTCGGTGCGTTCCATCCTGAGCGTTCGTCCGCCGAGCCACTAAAAGTACTACCAGCCAACTGCTGAAAGAGGGTCGGTCTTGAAGATGATCTAGATTGGGGAACATCGTTGTTGGTGAAAGCAGGGGGAGGTGTGGATGTCGGTGATGGGGATGATGAATGATGATCGGTATGATCAAGGGAGATACGACTGAGCAGCTCAGGCGGCTTTCCTATAGAATTGAAACGAAAATCCTTGAAACTGACTGAGGTGGATTGAACAGGGGCTGTATGGGGATCTGACGCCGTAGAGCTACCTTCCGCACTGGCTGGTGGATAGGAGGGAAGTAAATGTTGCGAGGGACGACCAAAAATCGAGTCAGGCATCCCTGATGATGGTGATGATGGTCGGTAGGAGAGACGCGGCGACTGCGGAAAGCAAATGTTTATACACCTGAAAGACGCCCAATGCACATATTTAGCATGTCCCCATGAAAACTGTTCGGACGCGATCACCTCAATAGAAAAAAAGGACCACGATACAGAACTCGCGACAACGTTGGACGAATCGTGACCAGCGCCTCGCAGTAGCGGTAGAAAGAAAAGACGGGTGATCTTGAAAGGACTCGTTACTACATGTCTCAGCCTGGAAATTGCCGACCTTAGTAATGATATCCACAACATTTCCGATCTATCTAGCAGATCAAGAAGCTTTATCTCACTTCTTCCCCTTCTTCCCCCCTCCATCTTTTCTCCGGGACAGCATCGACGATGTATGAATCTCACCCGAGTCAGACCGACTTCTTCCAGGCGACATTGTATCCCGAATAAGTGTCGTGCCCGGAAAGGATGGTTGAGGGGCATCCACGCGGGTCCCCCTTTCATCGACCTCACCACTTTCATGCAGACTTCCCTCTAGAGCTTCAGACTCATTTGTCTCTTGGTTTTGGGAGCGAGTCTTCCGCGCTGACCTGCGACCCTTAGTTTTATGAATCTCCTGCGTCGATGGTGGTCGAAGAGATGCTACACGTCGCGGTCACACAACGTTGTTTGGTGTGGTACGGAAACACCAGGACATACCATGGAGGACTGAATGTAGATCATACATCTCATACAACTGCAATACAGCTTGTTCCTTGTCTTTGGCCTCGATCATCAAATCTAACGAGCCGAACAATAAGTTATGCAACTGACGGAAGCCGGTCAAGGAGTATATTGGCACTCACCCATATCATCCGGAAGCCCTTTAGGGAGACCTTCACAACGGTCAGAATGCGCTCGCAACTCCATTATGCTGACAGCTCCAGCCCTAGGCTCGCTGTAATGCTGTTTAGGTCTAATACCGCGTCGCCTGAAAATCTCGTTTGCCTGCGCGATTATGGCTGACGGAGGAAGTCCAGGAGATGGATTCAGCTTGTCATGGTGATAGTCGAATATCAGTGGTACGGCGAGCTCGGTACAAATGGGTAGCAGGTCCCCAGCGTTATAACAAAGCTATGAAAACTTCGTCAGTGGCATGAGATGCGATGGTCTGGTGTAGCTACCTCATCGTTCTCGAGCACCAATCGCGCGCGAACGCGTGCAGATAGATGATGCTGTATAACGTTCTTCATCCTCGCCAACGCAGCTGGCTTGTCGCCATATGCCCCACCTCCATGGATGATCATAACTCCATCCTCATCAATACCCATGCGGTCGAGCATCTCGGCGTGGTACTCCAGTTCGCGTATGCCCGAGCGGACGACAGACTCGCGAGGCGACCCCAATTGAGTGAACTGACCGGGATGCGTTGTTAGTCGGTGTCCGTACCTTCTAGCAAAGGCGCCGACTCGCGCAAGGAGTGTAGCGCAGTATTCAAGAGAATATCCATAGGTTTCGTGCGATGCATAGGGAAACATCCCTGATGAGCTAGAGCTAATTCAGAGGATGAAAGTTCGACGGGTACAAACCTACATTCTCATGAAACGGATATTCTGGATAGTTATCCTTTAGCATATATATAGTAAAAGGTAGCAAGGTACTTGCATTCTTTTCGTTCCACTCGATGATTGTTAACATATCCTCTGCATTCTGCCTACCGAGATCCTTGGCCCAATCGATACCATTCTTCTTTATGGTGTCGATTCTATCCGATCGGATTAGAGACCAATACCGACCTGTTATGGAATGACTGACCGGCATGTCCTTGAACAGAAGATAGCCTCATTCGCGGGCTTCTTATTCCGTAGGACAGTATTTAAACAAGCATACCCTACGAATAAATGTCATTAGGGATGATATGACAAGCAGTTTTCGTACCTAATCGCCCTCTGAAGGTAGTGGCCTTCTTTTCAACGTCAGGTATGATGTAGACGGGCTCAGGTGTGCAAGCACGCTTGCGCTTCTTTGAAGGTACCTCCGAATCAGTCACCCCATTTTCTACAACTTGTGGTATCGTTCGTTTGCGAGCTCCGAGTGTGTTCCTTGACTTGGAACGCTCGGCTGCGACACTTTTGGGCGTGACCGACTTCTTTCGTGCCCGAGGGTGTTTCTTTGGGGCATCGACCTTATCTTCGAGAGGTGTGAGATCGGACTCGTCTTCCATCACTGGCTCGTCAATGTGAGTCCTGGGTGGGATGGTGCGTCCCTCTTGGACGGTGACGGAGACTGTGTCTCGAGTTCCCGACGCCATTGAGGCAACAAATCGAGCAGCACGACTAGGAATCGGAAAGAAGAAGATACGTTTGAGTAGGGGACACAGGGCCAGCTTGAAGTTGAGACCACCTCCATTCCACAACTTTCAGTGGCTAAATAGGGGACCAGACCGAAAAAGAATCCCAAAGTCAGGACATAGAGTCGGAGATTGAAAATTGACTAGTAAGGAAGTGTATGACTAAGTAAGTACCGAGTGGCGAAACAGCACGAAGCCTTTGCCAAATCCCTCGCACAGTATTACCATGGTTCGAATCATAATCAAGGGAGGTCAGTATACGGTCCTCTTATACGCGCATATTTTCATTTCTAACCATTCAAAACTAACTAGGTGTTTGGAAGGTTCGTGGTGTCTCGAGACCAATATCGTGATCTGACTAACGATATGAGCAGAACACCGAGGACGAAGTTCTCAAAGCTGCAATAGCAAAATATGGAAAGAACCAATGGTATTCCATCTATTCCGTTCATCCAGCCATAACTGACGTCTCCGCAGGGCCCGGATATCATCTTTGCTTGTTCGCAAGACGCCCAAACAATGCAAGGCTCGGTGGTACGAATGGCTAGACCCTTCAATAAAGAAGACGGAGTGGTCAAAAGTAAGGCCCATCCCGCTTACTTCACCCCAATCTCACATTTCGTGGCCTTTCAGACTGAAGATGAAAAACTCCTTCACCTTGCCAAATTAATGCCGACGCAATGGCGAACGATAGCGCCCATGGTCGGGCGGACTGCGACGCAGTGTTTGGAACGATATCAAAAGCTGTTGGACGAGGCGGAGTCGAAGGAGAATGAGGACCTAGGTTTGGCAGGGCCGGGAGGTGAAGCTAGACCGAGTGCAGATGATGTTAGACGACTGCGTCCTGGCGAAATTGACCCGGATCCTGAGACGAAGCCTGCACGACCAGATCCTATCGACATGGACGAAGATGGTATACCCCCTGTCATTGTCTCTTCTGTCCGTCCATGTTTGACCACTTTTCGCAGAGAAGGAAATGTTGTCTGAAGCCCGTGCCCGTCTAGCCAATACACAAGGAAAGAAAGCAAAGCGGAAAGCTCGTGAGCGCCAGCTGGAGGAGGCACGACGATTAGCAGTTCTCCAGAAGAAGCGTGAACTGAAAGCAGCTGGTATTATGTTCGTCTTTACACCGTGCTTTGACATCCCCATAAATGTGCTCACATGCTCTTTTGCAGTATGAGATACAAAACTAAGCAAAAGGGTATGGATGTAAGTATCCATTTCAACGTTTTCCGGATGTTCATTTACAGTTAACTCTTTTAAGTATAATACGAACACTCCCTTTGAAAAGAAGCCCGCTCCCGGCTTCTACGATACCTCCGAAGAGCAGGCACGCATAACCTCTGCTCCCGTCGGTCAATCCCTCCGGCGTCTCGAAAACAAGCGGAAAACCGACGATGATGAAGCAGAGCGCAGAAAACGCCAACGTCGTAACGCAGAAAACAAGGGTAATGAACCCCACCAAACTAAATTCATCGCAGCCCGTGATGCTCAGATTCAGAAGCTTAAAGAAGCTGAGAACATCGGTCGTCGACGAAAGTTGGTATTGCCTTCAGCTCAGGTCGGGGATACAGAGCTGGAGGAGATTGTCAAAATAGGTCAAATTGGGGAGAAATCCAAGGCACTGGTCACAGATGGTAGTGCAGCCACTTCAAAGCTGATTGGTGAGTACGAGGGCTTGGAAGGCGCACGGATGGCGCGGACACCTCGTACAGCACCTCAACGTAGGTTTTTGTTTGTCCACAGATCAAGTACCTTCTGACTTCTGATGGCATGGATAGACGACAACGTCTTGACCGAGGCCCGAAACCTTCGAAATATGACAATCGCCCAAACCCCTCTGCTTGGCGAGGAAAATACACCCCTTCACGTTGGGCCAGGAGGAGGGACTGGTTTCGAGGGTGCCACACCCCACCACCAGGTTGCCTCCACTCCTAATCCCCTCGCGACACCGTTACATAACGGTATAGGACCCGACGGTCTTGCCACGCCCCGCGGCGTTGGGGCGACGCCTCTCCGTACACCCATGCGTGACAATCTGAGCATCAACCCCGCGACAGGTATGGTGACCGGTGGTGCGACACCGCGCGAACAACGACTTCATGTCGACTCTGCCAAGCGGGCTCTGAAAGCTGGCCTCATGAGTCTACCGAGACCAGAAAATAATTTCGAACTGCTAGTGCCGGAGGACGAGGAAGAAGAGCAGACGAGTGGTCCGATGGTCGAGGAGGATGCGGCAGAGCGCGATGCGAGACTGAAACGCATTCGACAGGAAGAAGAGCGTCGGATTCTCGCGAGACGATCGAAACCTGTACAGCTTGGTCTACCTCGACCGCCGCGCGTCGACGTTGCGCGACTCTTGCAAGACCTTGACATTGGCAACGACGGTGAGCTCGCAGATGCGCGCAAGTTGATCAATGCAGAACTCGCGAGTCTCGTACTCCACGACTCCATCGCGTACCCACTTCCCGGTACCAATCTGCCCGGAGGTACCGTTTCAACGTATGAGATGCCAGATGACGATGATCTCGCACAAGCCAAGTCCCAGATTCACCTTGAACTTGCGACGGCGATTGGTTTTCCTGATGCCACTGAGGGACAGCTCAAAGAAGGGTTGATCACCCTCACAAACAACGAAGAGCAAGATGAATCCATCTCTTGGGCACACGTCCGACAACGGCTCGCATTCGACAACAACACACAAACGTGGGTAGACCCTGACACACTCTCGCTTGATGAACGGATAGCAGGCTACACTACCCTCCTGGACGAATGTCGAGAACAAATGTCCAAGGAAGCGAGCAAAGCCACCAAGGTGGAGAAGAAACTCGGTATCACACTCGGAGGGTACCAAGCGCGCAACAAGGCGCTCGCCAAGCGCGTCACCGACGCCTTTGACGAGCTCGTTCAGACCAAAGTCGATTATGACAGCTTCTCGCGGTTGGCTGCAAACGAGAGCGCCGCTGGTCCTCGACGGGTGGAGACGCTCAAGGAAGAGGTGGAGGTACTACAACGGAGGGAACGCTTGTTGCAGGAGAGATATGCAGAGTTGGATCGGGACAGACGGGAAGCGGAGTCGAGAGTGGCGGTTCTGGAGGAGAAGATCATGATCGAGGCGGAGGCGCTGAATGAAGCTGCCCTTGCTGAGGCGCAAGGTTGAGACATTGTTGATGGTTCACCTCACCTTTCCTTTTTTTTTTTTAAATTCATGCTTACGTATCCTGTAGTAGGTCGTTCGTGCGATCATGATGCGGTGGCACATTAATTGCGAGTAATAGATGGGCCTTCGAGTTAGGTGGCAGCAGCAGGTACACGGTCCAAGATCCCAGAGCTCTACCCATCGAACAGGAATCATCAAATTGATACTTGGTATGGATGTTGGATAACCGATTTAATCGACGCGGTAATTGAACGGTGCCAGCACCTGATGTGACTCCAATGCTCTCAAACGAACCCTGGACTAGCTATCCTCGGCTGGTGGCTCGATACGAAAAAAATTGGGAAGGCTGTCCGTGACAACGGGCGTGAAACGAGTCGGTTACTTTCCCCCCTTATCAGTTGAACAGGGAGTCGGAAATAGAGTATACGTACCTGTTCCTTGAATAACATAAACGATGTGAACCACCGAACGCGCCTTTTTTCAGGGGACGGAGCTGATTACCTGAACGTGGCAGATGCCTCAAAGAACAGACAGCAAGGAACGAGAATGAACTACGGATAACGTATCTGTAGGATGCAGGGGGGACCTTGACATGAATGTGTAGGAGTTCTGAGATTTCCGAGGGATCTGTAGGTGAAAACTGCAGGAAGCTCCCTTGATTTCGTGAACGCGTTCCGTTTGTGACCAAAGGCGATGATTCTGCCCCCCCAGTGAAGGTCCGAACATCTAGGGACGGACGCAATTGCTGTCGATAAAGTGGTTTTTGGCTGGTCTCTGAATCGGGAAGGCAATGACTATGATTCCGTCGTCTGAACCTGAGAGACAGGTGCTCCATGCCAAGGACCTTGCAAGGACCGCCCGTGGATGAAGTTCTCGAAGGCGACAAAAGACCCCGGAATTAATTTGGCTTTGGTAACTCACGTGCGTCACGCACGGGTTAGTACTAGTCTAGAATTGCCCGTACGGACCTTGTTGTCTGTGAATCAGTCGCAGTCGACTCACTGGAAAGTGGTATCGCTCGGGCGTATGAAAGACGTTGGCGAGGTTGAAGACGAGGCGTGCCGGTCACGAATCTCTATCATATGAATTGACACACATCTTAATCTGACTTTTTGTCTTAAATGACATTACAAAAATGAAATCACAATTCTCATTGTCTTGATCACCAGAAAGCACCAGACAGATGCTCTAGTCATTTTTTCAATGGCCAGTTGTGTTGTTGGGTGTGGTTTGAACGTTGCAGTGGCTGAATAAGACTCTTGAGATGCCACCGTGTGTGAATGAAAAGCGCAGTGTACACAACCCCCGACGTATCATTCCCCACTGACCCAAATGCCCTCGTCCCGTCCACGACGTCTCTTCCTAGTCCTCCTCTCTCTCCCCGTCCTCTTCCTCCTCCTTCTCTACCTCGGTTCCTCTGCCTCTCGTGGGGCCATTTCCGACCTTTTCTCCACGAGTGCTCACCCGTCCAAACTCCCCGACGAGATCTTTGGACTCCTCCACTTTGTGACATCCCCGGACGAGGCAGGTCGGGTGCTCAACGCCGTGGGCGACCCCACCCGTGATGCCACAGAGGGGGTACAGCTCGGAGACGCCGTTACGCCGGAGGAGCCTGTGGAGATGGCATGGTACGCGCTCGGTTCGATTGCCAAGACTGCCCAGCGTACACGTAGTAGGAAGGGTTTTGGGAGATTGTCGGCAAGTGGGGGGTGGGAGGAAAGGCTCAAGGTGATACAAGAAGAATATCCCCTCGTCGTGTTTTCAAAGGTAACGTCTGGGGATCCCCATTGGTACATTCATGACATCCGCTCCGACTCACACGAACATGTCGGACATGGTCCATAGTCGTATTGCCCGTGAGTGTTTGGGGGTAACGCATTCAGGCTCAGGATTTCATGTGTCGTCTGACCACGATAGGTACTCGAAACGCGCAAAGAACCTTCTCGAGACCTATGACCTGTCCCCTCCACCAAAGATCATAGAGGTCGATTTGCGAGGTGTGTGTGTCGAATTCCAGCCCGCCTCTACTGATCATTGTGGGCTTTCAGCGGACTCGTCCCACATCAAGACGCTGCTGACGCGCCTGACGCGTCGGTCGACGTTCCCAAACGTGATGCTGCATGGGCGCTCGTTAGGTGGATCAGACGACCTAATGCGGTTGCACGAAGACGGCCGGTTACGACCGGTGCTGACGGCCTCCGGAGTGGAAGTGAGATGGACGGGCGAAGTTGGCGAGGGTATGTTGCCCTGATTGCAGCACGACGTTATCGCTCCACGCGCATGTGCTGAGATATTCGGATCATCGAGAGCAAAAGAATAATATTAACGTGCGACGTAAAGACAGACAAATGTCCAAAATCCACACCAAATTGTCCCAGTTCGGTTCCCTACGAGAAAAATAATGAGGTATTTCGTGAGGTATTGCCATAATCCGTAATGTACGCGACCGAGGCGTCTTTGTCGACATAAATGTGGAGCACGTCCAATATTCTTACTCTTTTTTTCTTTCCACAAAAGATATTCCCAATCTAGACGAGACCCTGCTCAAGCCTAGTCGCTTCGGCGTCGTTGATTGCCTTTTCCCTTCTTCCCGAGCTCCACTGTGGAACCCGCTTCGAGTATTCTCCGGGCTAATTCACCCTTCTCGTGCATTCTCCGGATTTCAGCCATGACGCCTTTTCTGTCAGATGCATCGGCTCCAACGGCCTGTCCGCCAATCAAAAGGAGGGGCAGACTGGGAACGTCGGTGAGGCGCGTTAACAGCGGCATGAGAACATCAGCGTCCTGGCGCTGATCGACCTCGACGACGAGCGGTGCAGGCTTGAGATGCATATTAGACAGCATATAGCGCACTTCGCGTGAATCGGACGAGTGAAGCTACCAATGGACTCAGTTCGGCGCGCCACTGAAACAGGGACGAGGGAGCAGAAACGTTACTTTTATAAAGAGTATCACCGGGAAACGGGCCCAGACCTGCTCGACGACCCTGTTGAGTTCTTCCCGAGCGGTCTCGCCGCGGGGGTCGAAATCGAGTACGAGCTGTGGGTCGAGAGGGGCGTTTGGGTCCACGAACGACGGGAGGACGTTGTGCGGGAGTGCTGCAATGAACGCGGAGACTGCCGCGAGTTCCTCCGTCGAGGAGAGGGAGAGTGGAGGGCGTGGTGTGGGCACGGGTTGCACCTTGCGATGTGGTGCTATGCGTTGGTGGTCCGCGTGGTCGGTGTGGTGCTTCTCTTCGGGCGCGTGTGGGCGGTCGTGGTCCCGTACGTGTGTGAGGATAGACTTGGAGAGGTCGATGGAAGGGTAAGCAATGAAGAGGAGGTAGCAGGTGAAGGTGACGAGGGAGAAGAGGGCGACGAGGGCGGTGCGGTGTTTTACACGGTACTTCCTGGGGGTGCCAATGGGGTGGAGAAGCGGGAGGGGGAGGGACATGGCTAGAGGGAGATTTGGACTGGATTTAGAGGTATTAAAGGAGAGTCGGGACGAAGGAGTGCGGTGATGCATGAGGTAGTGGTCGATTGAATATTCGCTTTGTCTCGTTCATGGAGACAAATCGAGTTAGCACAGATCTATTTCCCGTGAGAAAATATTTATCTTATCTGATCATTGTCGACACACTAACGCCATTCGTTACTACAAGGCACGACCCGTCCCTCCTGCTTGTCTATCCAAAACCTTTGAATCACCCGCTCCAAGTACCCCTCGTGCCCTTTCCTTCTGAAGCAGTCGCGCAAAAGTGACGATATCCATGCCGATATCCTTACCGATCCCCACGTGTCCCTCTTTCCACGTCAGCGACACCCTAGCATCACACCGACGACGGCTAGATCATCTCCGAGTCTATCGTGGGCTGGCTCGACGCGAACTCAAGTGCGTCCTGTTTGTTCTAATACCATGGTGACTTTACCGACGCCACGGGGCCAAAGAATCATGATGGTCGAGAAGCGGCGAACAAAACGACTAAACATCATAGCTAGGCGGTGTACAAAACAAGGTTACGGTACACCACTCCGCGACCTCACAACGGTGCTGTTCCTCCCCTTGCCATTCTAAACTCGTCCTCTTCTCTGTCAACGTCAACGCGGTCCGTCGACGTCGAGTTCGTCCGATGCAATGAACTTGCTCGTACTCGCTTGGCGCGAACAGGCTGTTCCAGCGCTGGTTGCGAAAAGTGTTCGCGAAGTTTGTTCGTTGCTTGTTGCCGGATCTGGACAAGAACACCGGTCTGTCAAACTTCCCATCACGAAACGTCACACATACCTCGCCCGCTACTGTTTTGGAAAGCTGAAGCAAGGGGCCCGTCAATCCTAGTTTGATGATTGCATATCTGCGGGAGAAACGTCTTTTGATCACATGCGTTGTCGAAATTCCCTGGTGGCACTTACGCGGCAGTGGCCATCGTGAGGAGCATCACAAAGTATAACGGGTTGAACAGCACCACCATCGCCTCGTTCCATCCAAGCACCATCATCGCCCCGTATACCCAGTAAGGTACCTGTGCGATCGACGACACGGTGCTTCGCTTCGCTTCCACAAAGTAGGCGTCTGCATCACGTCTGAAACGGGCGCTAAGATCGAGGTACTTGGATTCTGAGAAAACGACAAGCGACACTGCAAAGTCAAATTCTTCCTCTGCAGTTCCAGTAGCGCTCGGGGGCGAAGGTGGAAGAGTATACTGGAGGGAGGGATCGACTGGCGAAATCTTTGAGAAGAGCGGAATGAGTGACAGAGTCTACATGCATTCGTTAACCTTGGTTCCCAAACCATGTAGTGAGAAGCTTACTTCGTCCTTTGCCTTGCGGAAGGCACCCTCGATGTCGTCGTCGGGCTTCCACACTTGAGGAACGCCATTTTCGTCATATCGGAAGCGTTCTTCAAAGTGCGTACGGAGCTTGCCAAGGATAGCAGTGTCCGCTGTCAGTTCATCGATTTTGGCACGCAGAGCAAGCCAAGCACGCATGCGGAGCGACGAGAGCGCATCCGCATCCTCTTCCTCCGTGCAGTTGAACGCTACAGGTGGCTCATGAAACTGGCAACAAGGTGAGGAACGGGAAGTCTTACCTTTTGCCTTCTTGAGGTATGACGATTCGGCCCTCTCCAACAACTGCTTGAACGCACCCAAAACCTTGTCCCACATGTCAGGAGCGGCCTTATTCAAAGCAACGTCCACGGGTTCAGATATCTGTCTCTTGAAGTTCCTCTGCATGGTGGTCAGCCGATCAACATCGTTCCATGTCTCGAGGTTGAGATAGCGAACTCTCACCTCAATGAGATTGACCATCTTTTTTGTTTCGTCCCTCCTAAAGACCTCCGCAACGTTTGCAATCTCCTCTCTCAACAACCCCAGCTCCTCCTCCCAACTCCATTCTTTCGCCTCGATGCACGCTTCCTTGCCGCCCGCTTGAAACCGCGTTTCACATTCGCTCGTCGCTCTGCCTACAACATCTCCAAAGTTGTAGTCTGTAGTGTCACCACTCAGGGTAGCATGCAGTGCGGATTTGAAGGCTGACAAGCACGATTTGTGTAGGTTTTTGAGTTGGCCAAGGAAGAGGGGGGTGAGAGTAGAGGTGACGGCGGCATGCAGGTCAAGGCGTTTCCGGGAGTATACACCTTGGTGGTAACGAGAGGCGTCACGATCATAACGGGCTGTGTCGTGCGCCAGTCAGAAAAAAAAATTGTCTACGACCGGCGACAGGTGCTGGCGAGAAAAGGAACACACCAAGTGTTTGATCTCTCCAATTCTTCATCAAGGCGCCAAGCCCTTCTACAACCCTTCCGGCCTCGATCGGTCGTTTCTGAGATTTTGCCTGCTCATTGAACTCGCCGAGTGCAGCAGTAGAGATCTCATCGCAGCGGAATTGCGCTAGGAGCTCTTGTTGCGTCGGCAAGTCTAGATCCTTGTTAGTTTGGACTTGTTCCTATCGTTTATCATGACGTTGGTAGAGATCGTTGCTTGATGTACAAGGTACATACCCATATGTTCTCCATATAAACAGCAACACCGTCGGCAGGTATTCTCTTATGATAAACATCCTTGAAAAGATAATCCTCGCGTCCTTTGGCCGTGAAGCGCTCTCTTAGTAGTACAACGTCGTCCTCGAATTTCTGCGCAGCAAGAATCTTGTGCGGAAGAGCGGTGAACACCAAATCAAAGTAATCCGACAGCTGGGCCTCTGCGAGCCCAGCTGGCTTGGACAACGAGTCCCAGATTCGCATGAGGTCAGCAGTAAGCGTACTTTGAAGGTTGGACAGGGGTGTAACACCCAGGTGATCTCGAATGACGAAGAGAAGGAGCGTCCGTGACTTGGGACCTTCTTGGACTTTCTTCCCAAACAAACAGAGATTCACTTCGAAGACAGTCTTGAGCAGCCCCATGTTGGCACCTTGGTAGAGACCGACTTGGTGTTCCCACAAATTGATGATCAGGACTTCAGAAGAAGCAAGAGAGAAAAGCGCAGATTTGCGCTCAAAGTCCTGCGACGGCGTTAATTTGAATGAAGGAGGTCATGAAAGGTCGACAGAACCTGATCCTCCCCTCGTTCACGACCATCTGTGCCTTCCACATCCATAACCATGACACTCATTCCTTTTCCTCTGCACATCCATATACCTATGGTGAGGGGCAACTCAGAAACGTGTCTTTGACACCAGTCCAAGGGAGAACTCACCTTTTGTCGTTTGCTGTCGCTTCGTCTCGTCCATGACGTCGAATGTCGTTCCAAATAATCTATTCAACAGAGTACCTATGCGACCCCGAGAATGCAGGTAAGTAAGCGGAACACAACACGCGTGCGGAGGCAATGGATACGCGAGGAGAAGATGGTGACACACTCTTTCCAGTTGACTGAGAACCGAAGACGGCGACGATGTTGTAGTCGAATCCGGCGTCGCGGAGACCCCATCGCTCGATCTGGGAGGATAGGTCCGGGCTGTTGGGTGAGTTGGGTCAGATTGTGCAAAGTTAAAAAGGACAAGTTGGGCAAGTCAAGGACGCGAGCCGCGGTGACCAAAAAAAATGCCAGTCCCTGCCATGAGTCTAGATGAGCGAAAGGAGAGCACTCACGTGAAGTCCTTGTCGTCGTTGATTATTTGTATCCGCTCCGAGGGACTTGCGAGGGTGTGACTATTGAGCTTTGGGGCCGAGGCCAACAAGGCAGTCGAATCCGTGGTAGGCTCTAGTACGCTGCCATTTGCTCGCGGACCGTCATGGGTCGGGGCAGGTTCAGAATTGGAAGTGTCGGACATTCGATACACACAAATAGGTAGCGATGGTCGCTGTGGTTTATGACGGGGAGTGAAAGAATGAAAGGAAAGGTGTAGGAATATTTGGATAAGATACTACTTGCCCGTAGGAGCGCAAGAACAGAGTCAAAGGCAAAACGACCCTCCACGCGACACCCGCCCCGCTCGGCATTTTCCGATATCCGCAAGCACAGCGACCCACAGCGACCCGGGCTCGGTGACACGCCGCGTACATACCGTAGAATGCCCATCACTGGCGACAAACTTGAAGTTAGCCGGTGTCTGATCTATTTTATTTACTGCAGAGCTTTCAAATCATGGAACAGCCCTCGGCGATTGATGCAGCACCTCTCGCACGCATGGTTTGGACACTGCCTCCATCAGCCAGCGGTGGATGTGTTGGACGGCACTTTTAACAACGCAATAAAAGGGGATGTTTTAAAGCCATACCCTTCTCAACAGCCCTCACTACCACACTAACAATCTCATCTTCTGCTAATCATGCTGATTTCCTGGGCCTACAAGAAGTACAAGGCCAAGAAGGCGGCCAAGGAGGAGGAGAGGCAGCTTGCGGAGGCAGGTGCAGTAGACCCATTTGTCTCGGGCCAACAAGGACAGAACGTCGAGACGGACGGCTCGCACTCTGAGCAGCCCAGATTGGCATTGGGTTTGTGGTCCCCTGCTGCTTCGGTGGGTCCGCTCTAACTTGGTTTCAGGTAGCCCGTGATGCTTGACGGGTCGCTGCTGGAACTCTCCAGTGTACACATAAATCTACCATATGTAAGTGCATCGGGTCGTCGTTGTGTTGTTCGTTGGTGACATGAGACCACAGTTTTACCGCGTCAATCCGACTAGTCTGATATCTATATCCATGCCTATGCTATTTGACGTGTACATATTCCCTATCCACGGTGTTGTGTGGAGTGGTGAATGTTGAATGAATTACTTATGAACAGGTCAAAGTTGGTTGGATTGTGCGAGTGAGTGACTTGTCGTTTAAATTCTAAGATGTCGAACAGAATCAGAAATCGAGATGCCAAATTCCATCCTGTCTGTCTTTGCCAGAAGCTCCCTCAGAAGCTCTCTCCTCGCCCCCCGGTCCCATACGCTCTTCCCTCTCTTTCTCTCTTCCACCACCACCACCCACACTCCTTTGTCTATCGTTCCTTTCTTACCCCCCGCCATGCCGTCTCCGGACGTCGTCGCGCCTGCACTCCTTCTCCCCATCCCTGTCCTTTCCCTCGCTCTATCAGTTTACAACTGGCTCTTTCACAGATCTACCCCCATGAAAGGTGTAGTCTTCCTGTTCCTGGGCATATTGGCTGCCGTGGCCGGCGGGACGGCTTTGAGCGTCGCCTGTGGCGAGCCGCTCAGAATTGTGGCCAAGGTATTCACTACCCTTTTGCATAGCACACGTAAGCCCCACTCTTCACCTTTTCCTTTACTTGCTGGCATTAATGGCCTTGTGCTCAGTGTCCGGTATTTCTATATACGCTCTCAGTCCATCCTCCCAGATCCCCACATTCCCCCCTCCCTTCCTTGGTTTCTTCCTATCGCTAGCTGCCCTCCTCGTCGCTTGTGGTACGTCGTTCTCCCTGCCCCTGGGCCGCATCCTTATTTGATGATAACCTGACAGAACTCGTTTCTGCCCTAATTCTGACGAGCCCTCTCCTGCTCCCAGCCACATTAGCACTGGTAGCTCGCGGCATCCTACTCACCCTTTCCATAGCCGTGGCAATCCTCTTGCGTCGTCGACGTGTAGCTGTTGCAGCCGAGATGAATATTGAAGAAAAGGGTCGGCCAGGCGACGAGTCGTCTGGAAAGAACCCCGGCCGAGTATCTTCTCCAACCCCAGCTACTTGGCCGTTCCCAGGTTCCCTCGCATTGCAACACGAGTTGGAACATGGAAGCTGTCCTGCGAATCAATCAATCCAACCCGAACTTCTTCCCCCATCGATGCCAACACGCACACACAACGCGGACGAAGATGCGCACAAGTTTGACAGACAAACGTTCGTTTTTCTGCCGCTGGTCCTGACGATTGCGCAAATATTCGCCACCCTATCTGCTGCCCTGAATGTCGCTGCCAGTATAGTCGTGGACGGCGCGACCACGCGAACCAATCAACCTCCGCTACATATCCTCTTCGCGTCTGCCGCTTGCACGTTGCTGTGGTCTATTGCAGTATTGACCATCATTCAGAGTAAGTCAACCAGTTTCAGTGCCATCTTGAGCTTACATGGGTGCGATGCGGACAAGTACTTCCCGCCAAACCCCCGTCTTCTTCGGAGAAGCAAGTGACGATAGACTGTGAACAGGGGCGACCCGGAGGCGAGTTTTCGTGCGATAATCGTGTACGGCGGACACCAAAGCATTCCCTCTACCGACGCGAATCCGATTCTATACTCGATTTCCTTTCCTTGCGAGATCCGTTTGCTAGTTCGCCGCCACCGCCACCGCCTCTCCCGCCTGTCGGGCTTGGCCTCGATGAAGTTGATGTGGGATGGAATGGAAACAAGGAAATTGGTATGCAATACCGTTTTCCGGCACCGCGTTCGATTGTCAAGGGAGGACGGCCCAAGGGAAAGAAGGCGCGTGCCAACGGAAAGAACCGTCTCGCCCACCAAGATTCTGCTCGCACGTTGTTGCCCGTCCCAGAGACCCGAGGGGCAGAAAGTGATGTAGAAAGAGACAGGGGCTTTGGAGACGAGGTGCGGCTTGCGCAGCTCCTACTACAGTCCCTCAGCGAGGGTGGAGAAGACAGTGACAACCCAAACGCGCTCACACCGGTGCCGACAGCGCAACCTGCTCAGGTGCCGGTGACCCATGTACAGCAACATTCCCGGTGGAGCACGAGCACGACCATCCAGTCCACGATGTCTGCTTCGGTTAGCAATAGGTCAGGCGTGTCGACGTATACGACTTGTGGGAGCGAGAAGGTTCCGACAAGCAGGATCTCCATGAACACTGTCGCCTCGGCGTTCGGCAGTCGCAAGAGTTCGGAGGCGAAGAGAAAATCCGCCACGATCGCCTCGTCATCGAAGGGTTAGGTGCCACGTTACTTGATGTACAGCTGGGCATGTCATGTACATTGACTGTGGATGACCGGGTTGTTAACCGACATGCCACTCGTTCGCAGACTCTCAAAAGTTCAATCTTCTGCCTCCTGAACACGCGTTCGCTATCCTGTTGATCAATGGCACGGTTCAATGTTTATTATTCCCCCGCAGCATCGTTGATTTTGACAGCTCTCTTTCTGCATGTTTTTTCATTTGTTTCCGCCTCCGTTTTCAGCCAGTCCAGTGATAATCCGCGCAACTCGAATAGAAAACCATTCATGGCAGTTGGATGCATTCGTCTTTATTGTTTTTATTGCATGTACGCGCAGTGTTGTCGTTGCCGCAAAGTGTCCAAGTAGGGTATGGTCAATGTATCTCTCGTAGAGTAGGCTTGTTCGACCGGTCCTTGGCGACGAGGTGCAGCGTGCACACGGTCCGAATTCTATATTCATTCAAAGAACGCAATCGAATAAAGATGGAACCACGCGCCTGGCATTGCTACAACGACGCCCAGGCACTTTTTTTTTTTTTTTTTTTTTTTTGTGGCCCTTTACAGTTATGGATGCAAAGTCGATGTCGAGACCCAATTCCGCAAGCCAGATACGCCATTATTTCTACAAATCGTGCGGCAACCCACAAGCACGCCGGTGAGAACCAAAAGTCGACCCTGCTTCGCGCAGAACAACACGGGCGAGGCTGAGAGACCGGAGAGCGATTCGCGCATGTATCCCGCGAGACACGCTGTTGGCTGTACGGTACAGACTTGCACTGCACGACGGATCCACTTTGCATTGCAGTGCTGTGTCGTCAAGTGATGCGGTCACGCGATCGTCGACAACGGAACGCAAGAGAGATGCAGTACGACGACGTGTGTACAAGCGCGCCAGAGTTAATGATAATAATAATATCCGAGGATCCTCCGGCTTATTTTAGCGTGGACGGAGGATGCTTTGAAACACGTGGACACACTGGTCGACATGAGGAGCTGGTTGACATGGCAAAGGGGCGCAGACCAACGCTTTCCGCTCTCTGCTCGGTCAACCAAGGCGACAGTTGCTAAGCCAAATACCTTTAACTCTCTCGACTGAGCATTTTAACACCGTATATGCACTCACGGAAAGTAGGCACAGTATGATACAATGAGAAAAAAGATACCAGACTCACAAACTGGGGCATGCAACCAGAGGGTAGCATAGATAGCTATCCTTTGATTTCGCTCAACGACGAGCGGCCGCATTGACCTCCGCCGCTTCTCGTCGAGAAATTCACGTGCCCGGGTGAGGGTTGAAGACCCTTGAGAACCTTGGACACCGCGTTCTTGCCCCTGAAGGTCCCAAGTGCCACACATCATGATCAAAGCGTAAATCGGACAGCAATAGCTAGAGCACCTTTGCGACCGACGGGGTTACAGGGTTGCGAGACCAGTGTGTGGAGCTTTGCGTTAACCGTGCAGCCCGGATCGTGATGCTACATAGTCTGGTGACGGATCATGCAGGGTCGGGCGTCGGGCAGTGGGATGTATGAACATCACAGGCAAGGTCGGTCCGATGACTGCACTGGTCCCAGATGTCAAGGAGGTGTTACCGGTGACCGTGTGAGAGAGACGGGACTGCGTGCGACGCTCTCACCACTGCGCACCATCGTTTGGTTGCCGACATTGAAGTGCTGACTAAGCTCAACTCGTTGCACCTCCATATACATACCCCTCCCTCGGCCCTCTCGGACTCTGTCCCACTCCACTCCCTCCCATGAACCTCACAAATCTTCCCTTTGATCTCCTGCACGAAATCGCAGGCTACCTCGACTTCAAGGCAGACATCCTCCGACTTGCTCTGTCGGTCAGTCCCTCTCACATACCTATATCATCGTACTCACACCTTCTTGTAGAGCAAACACCTCTTCTTCGGCCTCTGTCCCGCACTCTACTCTGATGTTCAACTGGTCAACACAGAGCAATGTCATTCCACACTAACAATGCTCAATGATCACCCCGATATCGCCCGCCACGTCCAGAAGCTCCTCGTCCGCTTTTCTACGACTCCTAGCCCACGCTCAATCGATCACAACGGGTATATCATTTCCAGTCTCGTACAGCGCCTTGCACACTCCCTAGACGCACTCCACACATTCATCTGGGATGGTGACGAAATACCCGAACGTGACGACATGTGGTTTGCACTGCGCATATCGTAAGAGAACCTCCATCAGCTGTCCGATCAACAATCTCATCCCAACCATCAGGTGTTCACGACTCACAACTATCGGTACCTCCTATGGTGCCCAACTTCCAGAGACTCACAGCAATGTTTGTTCCATCGACCTTGTGTCTAAAATTCCGACACTTATGGTTCATCTAGTTCTTCCAATTCAAAGATCTCCGCGGTTTCACCCTTAACGTGAAACGAGGATTCTACGAACGGTTCGCAGACATTGATCTCCAAGGTAATTCCTACTCGTCTTCATACAGCTAGCCCCGTTCTTATGAGAGACAGAGTTTCGCGCCCAGCCCCGGCTATGGGACATGCTCATTCGCAAGTCCCCAGATCTAGAAGAGTTGCATATCAGTGGGGTGCCGTTCATTTCCGCACAGGGAGTCCGTCCCCTGTGTTATGCACGCTGGCCCAGGTTACACACCCTCTCTCTGGGGGACATCTTGCTTGATTGGGACCCCCTCGTTGGTGTCAAGTCCCCTTTTATCGCGTTTCTTGAGGCACACCCTCGACTACGTTCGCTTCGGACTTCACGTGCGGCACTAAACCCCGCACTTCTCACCACCCTTGTCCCAGGCTCGCTTCCCGAGCTCACTCACTTTAGCGGCGCGATAGAACATTTGCAAGGACTAGCGCCTATTCACCACCAGATTACCAGCGTCGCTCTCGATGAACCCTTGGTCATCCGCGATCTTGCTCCCTCACTACTGGCTAGTGTCCTCAGGAGCCTCAAGTCCCTATCCGAATTGCGTGTCTGCTTCGTCTTTCAGTCCGCCTATGAAGGCGGGAGTTTGGTGCGGTCCATTGCACACGCGTGCCCTGGTCTCACCAAGCTCGAGGTCATATGCACCCGCAAGTCTTCATTCACTATCGTACGTTTGCTTTGCTTTCTCATCCATTTCCATAAATCACCTGCTTCGCAGGACACCCTCGCTAAAGCAGTCCGCACGCTTCCTCGCCTGAAACATCTCCACACGACCCTCGTTCGTTCTCAGCACGAGGATCCACTCCCGGTTTGTGCTGCTACAATCGCACACACGCTCCCACGATTACACGCCTTTTCGATAACATTCATTCCGTCCGACTTTCCGCTTCCGCTTTACTTTGGTTCAGAAATAGGTCGCACGGGCGGTGATCCCGGTCATCTGTACACTGCGACGGGGAATTATGTCCTCAAGGCAGACGAACACGGTTTACCTACCTCTGTGGCGTGTACAGAGCATCGCAGTTCTCGCTCGCTACTGTCCTCGTTGGAATCATTCCCTGTGCCTTTGGTAATACCCACCATCTCGTTCAGCAACTCGTCGCAAAAAACTAACCCGAAGATCAAGAGATACAGTTATACCCTTGACTTGCACCCCAGGGCGAAGAAGCAGTGTGGACTAGGGTTAGTCTTTGAGAGGAGTGCCGCTGGCGAAGAAATGAGGGTACTTGTTGTGCTGATGTCGCTGACGGGGCTAGCGCTTTGGCGATTCTTTTCCTGAAGGCGCGGATTTGAGTTGGTTTTGGCCTTGGATATTTATTTATACCATATATTGTAGCATCAATCTATATGTAAGCTACACCCATTTACCTATGTTACTCATCCCCAGTCCATACGTGTATACACTGGTAGATATAATGTCCTGTCCGCCCTATAATTTATTTTGTTTCAGTGATCTTTACGAGCGGAAACACAACATTCCTCCAGCCCTGCTCAAGTCGACTCTGGCTGGTCGACGGTACTCTGAAGCGCTGAGACGTGGGTCCTTTCGTCGATTGTGGGTCCATCGACAGTGGTGCAAGAATCGTTCAGCATGATATGTTCAAGCTTTGTGGACCGATCAAAGTATCATAGGCGAATTTAGTCCCCAAGTACTCAGGCTCCCAACGGCCTAGTATGTGCAAACAAAAAAAAGTTGTTTGTACGACACGGGTCTGATTGCAACATAGAACTTTGATTCACTTCAACATCTTCCACACTGGCCTCCGTCTATTCCTTGTCCTCCTCCGCCTACTCGCATACGAGACATGTCATATCTACAGTAACATCTATGGAGAGCATACTTGCAATCGGCGTAGGTCTCGTCATGCGCATCGTCGTCGATGTTGCGACGGACAATGATGACAGAGTCAGTGGTGCGTTCCATCTACTACCGTTCAACGTCTCCCATCTGGTTCACTCCTCGTCTTCTGACTTCAGGTGTCCTCATGGGACTGTGGGAGGGCATAGTCCTCAACCACTTTGTACGACGAATGCCCCGTTCCTTCGATCCTTATCTCGGGTTCGGCTTCCGAATATTCGTGGACTTCCTCTTTACCCAATCCCTCTCCCGTCTTGCCCTCGTCGCCCTTTGGGCGTTGGTAGGAATGCTCCTAGCAGACATTGCACCCAACTTTTGGCGTGATTCTGGTCTCCGCCATCTCTACCGCCAGGTGCACAAAGACGTCCGTCACGTCAAACGAGCCGTCCCGCGCATTAGAATCAAAAATGATCTCCCCAGCGTACGCCTATTTAATCAATCACGTTCGTCGTCGTCGTCGGTATCAGGTTCGATACGGAGTGACAGAGCTGCTCCTTCTCGATCACCAGCGCCTTCCCCGGCGCCTTCCCCAGCACCGACACCCGGCCCCGCACGCAGACCAGGGCGTAGTCCTCCAGGAACCTTTCCCGACGTCTCAGGATGGTCAGAGACAGGTACAGACGTCTCTTCCCTGCGCGAACACATCGTTACGACTCCAGGACCCTCTCCTGCCCTTATACCCTCACGAGAAGATACAGAGTATGCGCACGTCGATGCCACTCATGTTGCCACATCCCAGACGCGGACTACTACCTTCCAAGACACCACAGTCACGATCACACATACCCAAAGTGAATCTGTATCGTTGGAAACCACTGTCGACGCGACCGTGCTTGGTGCTGCTGCCGCATCGACGTCACTTGGACCCATTAACGATCCATCGCGTCATGACCCCCCTATGATACCCGATGATTGGGTGGACGTTAGCCATCCTGCACCTGCCCAGCCAAATGAACCGGTCGCTCCATTCCAACCTGATCCTGATTCAACCCCTGAGTCTCAACCAGGCCCCTCGACCCTCACTCAATCACGACCCACATCCATCTTTGACCCTCCCCCGAGGGTTGACGTTCTCCCCGATATTCTTGATGTCGACCATACCGACAGAGCGTCACGGCCCCCAGATCAAATCCCTCTCCCTGAATCGCGTGCCGCCTCCGTGATTGGTGGTGTATATGACCAACCCCAACCCCGTGGTGGATTGCGCGGCGGTCACCGTTCCTACATTGATAAGGCCACTTCTGAGATTGGTATGGGTCCCGCCAAGTCTCCTGTGCCGCTTGTCGCTACGCGATCAACAAAAAGCCAGTCTACGTCGCGTAGTGAGACTGGGTTCACTGCTTCGTGGACGCGATCCAATCTCAAACATTCAGTTGTCGCTGGCGCATCCGAAGTCTCTCCTAAGGAAACTCAGCGAGAACTGATCGACCCGGGCAAGCTCGACGTACGCGGCGCAGCTGTCCAAGGTTCTGAATCTCAATTACCCACTCCCGCGCAAGTCGACACCCCTACTAGCATATTGATCCAACCTGGAGATACCTCTCCACTGTTGTTTAAACCAGTGGAACCGGAACCAGGGCAACAACAAGAACAGCCCCAATTAAGCAAACCTGATCAGACACCGGCGTCATCTGGCGGTGTTGATACCAGCCCTGCTCCACTTCATGGTGGGGCAGACAAAGGAGATGCTCCGGAGCCTAGCAAAGCGTCGTTGTTCAATTTACCCTCTCCATCCCGCACGCCACCTCCCCCATTCACCGAATTCGCTTATGTTCTGGGCGATCCTCCTGCTGGGGAGGCTCCTGCAGAGCAAGATCCCGTAACGCAGGACGAAGCGCCAACTGAACTCACCGAAGAGCAACGGGTTGCCGAGGAGAAACGTCGCGCGTTCTTGTTGACCCAGCTTCAAGAGCTTGAAGAATCGCGCGCTGATTTACAGACGAAATTAGACGATGAGGATGATTCAAAGAGTCGTCCTGCGAAAGCCATCGAGTCAGACCTCGAGGATACGGAGAAGACGCTGACCGCCGTCAAGGCCAGAATAGCGAAAACAATATTCTCTGGTAAACCGTCTCCCATACCTATTCAAGGGTAGTCTCTGACTGACCGCCAGAGCCGCCACCAAGTCCTTCGATAGAAGAATTCGTTTTGGGAAATAAATCACCCGCGGAAGTTCAGTTTGTGATTACATCGAAAATCTTGGATATGTTGTTGGAACGGGATGATGCGGGACCCATGACCATTCAAGCTGTGATCAATAGACAGAAACCCCTCAGGGGGAAGGCAAAGGAGACGAAGGATACTCTCACTGCTTTTGGGAAACGGTAATATTCTCTCTGGCTTTACAGCAACCGGACTCCAGCTGATAGCGCTGTAGACATAAATTCGCAACGCGGAATGAGACTGCAACCCCTGGTATTGTCAATATCACGTTTTAAGCATTCCTGAACAAATACTTTGATGCTGTTACTATTTTTCTACGTATACCACGCCTTCGATAATGACTTATGGGTAACTGTTACAGTGTGTGTATACAGTGTGTCTGTAGCGTTTGTGCGAAGTTGTAAATGTTTCTTGATGCTATTACTGGAGCTATTATATATCTACGGATACCGAGACGCCAATGGATGATGAGATGCTTACACTGCTACGTTGGACACCTGCTGATCATTAGAATACAGTCCGGGTATATTAATCAAGTGGCAGGAACTCATGCAGGTAGGTAGAATGCTTGTGCCAACTTTGAGCACGAACACACGACTATCTACCTGTCGCTCGGAGCGCGAGGTTTAACTGACTCGTGCGTCATGGACACGGTCGAACGTAAAGCTTCAAGGGCATAGAAAACACGCCACATCAAGTGACTGGTGGCTTCAGAGCTATCTTGGTGAGCTCCTTACAAACCATGTCCAAGCCACCACCGACGTCCCAATGGGCGCTCTCCTCGGTAGATAGTCTGCCAAGCACATACGATGCCGCATCGCCATCACGACCGATTCCTATGCGGAACCTATGGAAGTAGGGATCTCCTCCAAGTGCCGCTATGATGCTTCGAACGCCGTTGTGACCGTTGGCCGAGCCGCCAAACTTGACAGAGAGGGTCTTGGGTTTGTGTTCGAGCGAGTCGTGGATCACGATCATCGCACCTGGTATTTTGGCGGTGTGACGAAGTGCAGTGGCGACTGCCGGTCCGGTGATGTTCATGAAGGGCTCTATAATTGTGTGTGCAGATGAGTCAGAGCGGCGGTACGGAGATGAGGGGTGTACTTGGTTTGAAGAGGATCAGGTCGACGTTCAAGTCGCCGAGGACGACATGTGAGCGGCCGGTGAAACCGTTGAGGGTTTTGTTAGGAGCCATACGGATGCCAAAGCGAGAAGCGAGGGCATCTACTATGAGATGACCGACACTGCAAGGATTCGATGAGTAATGGCAACTTTTTTTCAGACAGAACCAACAAACCTATGTCGGGTGTTTGGGAATGGCAAATTGCCCAAACCGACGACTAGGAGCTGGGGTAACGCTGGTATTCTAGGTGAGACGGTCATGATGGACTCGAACCGGTGGTATTAGTATTTATTGTAGGAGTCTTTGACCTGGTCTTGTGACGTGACTTTGATCACATGACCGGTCATTCAAAATACTTCCCGGCAATACTTCGGCAGTCTGCCTCGACTTTGTAGTTCTGCTCTCGCACCATGTCGGCTGCGACGACGGCGACAAAAAATCGCCTTCGCCATCGACGTCGTATCTCCACTACCGATACGCATGACGTTCCCTTCCTTCTCGAAGCACTCGACTTCACCTCCTCCGGGTCCGCGAGGCAGTCTCTCGGAGCGCTCAGAATCCTCCTCCTCTCGTATCTCGAAGACGTTGAAAATCGACTTTCGACGATCGAGTCGCCCATCTCAGAGATTGCCATCCCCGCAGCGCTCAAGGTCAAGGGTGAACACACCGTCGAAGCATGGGCGAGGGACGCTCTGGAGATGCTGCGTAGCATTAGGTCTGATGTCTATTCCCATCTCCCAGAGCTCCCTGACGTTCCCTCCCTGAGCAACGTTCGTGCACAGCTCTCTCATTCCTTGGCGGATACTACCTCCGTCATGGACGACGTTCGATCCCGGTTATCGGACAAGCATATCTCTACTCTATCGGCTCGTCTCCAGTCCCTTCAAGCCCATTTAAGGTCAATGGATGTGCTCACGACCGACTTGCATACCTTTCCTGGCAGCACACGTTTGTCGGGCATTTTCGAGTCGATCAGGTCTTCTGAACTCGTTGCCGAATTATCCGACGATGTCACGGAGGCAGAGTACATGGCTCGTGACGTTGCTCGTGCCATCAAGCAGTCCCTCCAAGGCTCAAAGCTTATTCACTACGTAGACCTACCGCCCCAGTGGCGCAATAACCCGTTCGTCACTAGAGGATATCGGTGTGTGTTTGGCCCACGCACGTTCCTTGTGTTTTCCTCATGCCCCTGTCATCAGGTTCATTCCCCTCGAGAAGTGGCCGCTTATCGCTATGTCTCTATTTGCATGGCACAACGAAACACGTGCGACCCTCTTCTTTGCCGTCCTTGCATCCTGCTCATACACTATCAGTCAACATTCATACCCATTTCATTCCGTTCATATTATGGCTGATCAACTGTATTCCTATATTCAACTCATCTTCGCTTCGCGACATTCCTGAGACCGCATTCATTACTCTCGCACTGGTTTGTCTCTTCAGTAGCGTATTATGGCATACTATGGCTGGATGTGCACACCACGACGGCATGGATCTATGCGCTAGAATAGACTATGTTGGTATCGGATGGTAAGTATGTCCTGCTCCCTAGCACACGTCGCTAACCCAGCTGGACAGGCTTATCAGCGCCAGTATCGGCACCATTGTATACTACGGCTTTCAATGTCATCCAATTCTTGGGAAATGCTTTCTTGCTTGTTGCTTCCTCGTTGGGGTAGCCGGCAATGCATTTCCGTTCCTCAAATGGTTCAACGATCCAGCATACAGGGTAAGATATTCTTTTTCACCTTGACACACAAAGTACCGACGGTCACCTAGCACCTTCGGGTCGTCTTCTTCGTCTCTATGGCGTTCACAGCTATCGCACCCCTCGCTGTGTTGGCATACCTCCACTCGCTACGACAAATGATTGCATACATCAGTAAGTCCCATTTCTTCTCCGACGTTGTCCAGGTCAATCATTCGTGCCAACCACAGACCCCGTCTGGCCATCTCTGGTCTCTTATTTAATCGGCCTCATATTCTATGTGACCAACATACCGGAACGTTTCCTCTCCGAGCGTCTCTCCCACTGGCTCGACTGGTGCGGTGGTGGCTCGCATGCCATATGGCATGTCTTCATCGTCCTTGCGATCAGTCAGCACCGAACTGCTATAGCTTCACTTCGGGACGGGATCCCTTGTGCGTTCACTTCATGATGACAGTCATAGAGCATACGTTAGCTGTAATGTAGCAAATGGCTCAATTATTTATCCTGAGACGCTTTCGTTGCGAGTTGCATATTTGAATTAAATCTATGGGTAGTGGAGTCGGTTGTGCATAGAGTCCTCCTTGTTCTGATGATCCCAGTATATCAATTCTCCGTCTTGAGAAAACAAATCATCAGTGATGTTGCAAGGATAAGGGTACATGATATGATTACGACGAAAAAGAAACGAAAATTCTCGATGCCAATCACAAAAGTATGCATCATCTTATCAGATCAATTTCGCCTCCCGCTTGGCTTGTTGCACTTGGGCCAACCGTTGGCTCCGCAGAGACATGGTAGTGCCCTGAGCTGCCTTTTTCGTGGTTGGTGCAGGTACAGCAGGGGTCACCGTCGACTGCGATAACGATATGCGCGTGTCGTCTGAGGCAAATCCAGGGATACGGATGTTATGGTTTCTTTCTGTACCAAACGGTAAAGCAGTATTCACCGAGGGTGACAGAACCAACCTACCGAGATGGAGCTGCAAGTCCTTCACCTCGAGCGCATCCCCCCCTCGATGTTTAGCAAGCCGACAACTAAAGTTAGTCACGGAATCGATGAACTCGTCTGAGATCTGCAAGAGTAACTTGTACGTCGCGTCAGCCAAACGGGATGGACATTGATACACGACGGTGGGGGGTCGACATACATCCTCGACCTCGGGTTCGATCCGCACGTTGGGATCGATGCTCGTGACGAGGTCCTGTATCGATCGCCGCATACTCTGATCTCCCGGCGTGTTCTTCCTCCTTGCCCGACCGTCATCGAGCGTGAGCAAAGTCGCATCATCGCCTCTCGCGATCTGCGACGGCGTCCCTGTTCCAACGACATCACACGCCCATCAGTCGTGGACGCGAACATGCCCGAAACCCGCGCGCCACTGACCTGATATTCTACCGCCACTCATGCCACCCGTCAGTGTCGGTCTTCCTTGTTGCGCCGTCGACCATTGGACAGGGCCTGGATTCGTTGTGTTGAGCATTTGGCTGATGGGATAGCCGTCTCCTGGCGTCGACGTGAGTACCGGCGCCGGAGAGCCACTTTTGAAAGCGGACGTCGTCCCAGTCGAGACGGCGGATGTCATAGGGGTCGTCGTCGTCTTAGGGAGGTAAGAAGAACAATTGTACATTTAGTCGACACGAAACGTGGTCGGTCACGTTTTATAACGCTACCTTGGCTGAAGTCGTTCCCGTGGTGGTCGTCCCCGACGTACTCGCTCCTGCGATTGTGATGGGCTTGTACTTCTCCGCATATTCTTTCAGCTGGTGGAACAAAGGGGTGGCGTGGTCGGTTAATGGCTCGATCGCGTGACGCGTCCACACTCGAAACACACCTGCTGGATCTGCTGAGGATTGAGTTTCCCCTGACGCGCGAGCTCCCCGAGTTGGCCCATGTTTTGTGCGAGCAGCTGCGCGATACGTTCGCCTGTGATGGATTCGCCATTCTGGCTTTTGAAGGCGTTTCCGAGGGCGGTGATGATGTTCGCAGGGTTTTGCGAAGCAGGCAATTCCGACGGGTTCGTGGTCATCGCGTGCCTGCTAAGTGCTTGTTGTGTCCGAGCGTCAAACGTCGGCGAGAAGGAAAGCACAACGTGAGAGCCAACTTCTATATTCGAGTAAACCTCAATGCTTTGCGTCACACCCTACTGGGGCCGGCTCTTTGATTTTTCAAAGGCCTTCACACCTTGACCCCATTAGTTTCAATATTTCCGAGCAGACCCCCTCACTCCCTCACAGCCCAAGCATGGTCAACGCGGTGCCTCGGGACGAATGCTCAGTACATCCGAACCGCTCTCTGCAAAGTTTTCACTCCCGACAGCCCCTGCAATGCTGAGGGAGCCGACATGGATCTCAGTCTCGGTAGGGACCGCGCAACCCGCCCGCCTCTCCCACTTGCGCGCCGCCAATGGCAGGGGATTCCACTGCTCCTCGAGTCGATAACTCAAGGACGTCATCCGCGACAGGGCGCGCTTGAAAGCAAACTGCTCTTCTTGACCTGAAAAGAGGATAATCAACACACACAAGCGTCCCCGATAAGTATTGCCGTGTCGACAACCTACCAGAAAAGATATCGAGCTTGTCGAGCCTTGGGAAGGCCGATTGGACCCGCGCTTCGTTCACGGATGGCGCATTGTACATGGAAACGTTCGGACGGTACACGTCTTGCATCTCCGCCACAGTTTCGATATGCATGAGGTCTTGGTCGACGGCCTGAGCAGATTCGGTAGTGCGTGCGGCATCAGGAAAAAAGAGATTCTCTGGGTTCGTCTCGGCGTGGCAGACTAGCCGGCAACGTGCCTCATAGAGTGCATCAATAAGAGATATGAATCGCCGTGCTTGGTTCTTGGCTGATGGTCTGAGGACGGGTATATCCGCGATGGCAATCGTGACCTAATGACTGTTGTTTCAAGTCAGGGAAAACACGAGATCAAGGGAAAGACGGTGAACATGCCTCGTTATACGATTGCGCAAAGCTGAATTTGCAGACGCCGTTCCGGGACCATGGAGCCGACAGTCGTCTACCAAATACATATAAGGTATACCCATGACATCACCCGAGCGGGTCTCTGCGGGTCCGTGTCCTGTCGGTTCCGTGACTGCCTCCCGAGGAAACAGCTGGAGTGATTCCTCAAATGCCCCTTCCTGTCCCCACGTGAACCAAGTCCGCCCCTCAAGCTTCGTCCCCCTAGCCCGCCGCCAATCCTGCGAAGCAGAAAGACTCACGACAGGACAACGTGCTTTGAGGGCTTCAACAAATGGCTCGAGTCTCTCTTGTTGTACACCGTTCTTGTACAGGTCATCCGGAACCTTGTTGGACGTTCCAACAATGACACCGCCCATCCGCCAATACCACGAGAGGACGTCAGACATTAATCCAGCACTCGAGACGTCCAGGAGTTGCACTTCGTTGAACACGAGTAACCAATGCCGAAGCACGAGTCGCTGTGTGATCACGAACGCGATCATTGGGAAACCGTCGTTGGATGTGTGTGTTGTGAACCTGTCACGAGGATTTCGCCGCCATTGTAATGGCAGCAAGTCACGCATGGCAAGCTGACGCCACTGTTCACGGAAGGCGCTGTCCCAACGGCGGACAGGGGCCGAGGCTGGGGAGGAGTTTTCGGTAGCACGCACACGTCCCATCCGTCGTTGCGTTTCTTCCCATACAGCACGGTAAAGCTCGAGTACCAGCTGGTGATAGTGCTTTCGCGATTTGTAGGGCCCCACAACAAAGACAAGGATTTCCACGATTCGGACCTTGGGGGCGTCTAGATTGTCCAACTCCTCGCACAGGCTCCGAATATGAACGAGCTCGGAGGGTGTGCGTTCCTCCGGATGGGAAGATGACCACCAGGGTGTGACGTCGTCTGCGTCAGCCTTGCCTGGACCCGGTCGCTGAGCTGACAGAGCGAATGCAAACGCCGGTGGAGCATACCCATTGAGTTGGCACTGCAACCTACGAAGCTATTAATGGCGGCCGAATCGTCAGCGTCTCGAAGCGGGTTGGGGGCGACGTTTGTCAAGGTGGAGCATCCAATGCTGTACGAATCATATGTAGTATGTACGCACCTGCATGACGGTTCGGATCCGCTGCTCGTCATATCTGATCCGGCCGAGGGTTACCAAACTGCGATACCTCTCGAGAAGATCTGTTTGCTGCGGCAGACTTGAAGCTGTTCCGGAAGCAGGTGCGACAGAGTAAACTGTCCGAGCTGTTTTGAACACGGTGTTCAGTCTTTGCTCAGTCCTATATATCCGCGATATGTCGTCCACGTACAAGGTAACCGAAGGTGAATGTCGTGCCAATCTAACGAGAGAGACCATCGCGATTTGTCGTGCCACTGGCAATGTCTGCTAAGAGTCCTGAGTCCAGGAAATCATGGCTGGTCACACGGTCGTATGTGTAAATGAGGATTTATGAAATTGCATTACAGGTGTTCAATAAGTATAAAAGTGAAATGAAAATGGGGTCGCAAACTTGTCCGCCGACGGCAAGGAAAATGGAGCAACAAGGAATGCGAGCCTCCAACAAAGCACTTTTCAAGAATGAAAGAATGGTATAACAAGTAACGTAATGGTGCAAAGAAAAAGATAGAAATGTGTGTATCATGCTTAGGTCAGTGAGATACAGATGAGTTGGAACGAGTAAAGGATGTGCTTGGGATTACGCGCAGCGCTAGCTTACCAATGTGCGAAACTCGTCATTCCGGAGAGCATGAGCCATGAAGGTTGATGTACCAGACTATGATTGGGGGCAAGCAGATCAAACCAATGGCTCAAGTCGAGGTGATGATTATCGGGGTGAATCACGGAATGGTGGTTGGAATATGACGTGGAACGATTATTCGAAGTATATCACCGTCGAATTCAGCTCGTACTTGGGCCAATTCGGCATCATGGCCAAAGGACACGCGACGCTCAAAGTGACCTAGCACAAACTTGAGTCACAAATAGGGCTATTTAAAATGGGGCGGCATACCGCCTTCAGGTTCCCAGGAGTCTGCGACAACATGCAGTATGCGACGCCTCTTTGTAGCAATGGTTCTAAGGGATGAATGAGTAAAAACGTGTGAAATTGAAAGGAAGCAGACTAGCATTCCGTCTCGTCTGAAGCCTGGTAAACGAACGAGGAGGACGTATTCGCATTGAGTAGTTTCCACAGCAATCCATGTGTTAGCAGGGGGGGAGTGGCAGAGGAATGAATCGTATGGGGGACGGCCTTGAGCGCCCTGCTCGTTCGGTAGAGGTGCCATAATTACTGGTGCTTCGGGGGCGAGGATTGAATGGGAAACGGATGTGGCCACTCTGGACAAATCACGGAACATCGGTACTGGAGCCTCGGCGGGAAGGAGTATGGAATACGGAGGTGGAGGGGAGGACGGGATAGGATCAGATGTGGGGTGAATCTCGGACGAGGATGGGGAATGCTGGAGTATTAACGGAGGTGTAGGCAAAGGACGGCGCTTGGCAGTCTCCATAGATGAGGACTGAAAAGGACTGTCTCGTAATGGGGAACGTTCTGGGCATGCCGTGGGGAGGATGGTGCCAAGTGTTTGTGAGAGGGGGAGACTCGTCGTTGGGCCTTGATCTACTCCCCGTGACAGCGAATCAGGTTGGGGGGGAGGGCCAGGAGGGGAGGACAGGAATCGAACGGGGGACGTTGTTTGGGACAACGTGAATTCGTTTGGTTTCTCCAGATGGTGTGACATGACCGGAGGATCTGGCAAAGTAGCTGGGGTGGAGTTGGGTTGGATGGTGTCTGAGGACTCGGACAAGAGAGAGCTAGAGTTGTGTGGCATCCCAGGGGGGGAAGACAGGTGTGTGAGAGGCTGAGTGGGGAAGACAGTGGAGCAGGGGAGTTTGCCAGGGGGGGGGAAGGGGAAGGGGAACGCGGTTGGAGTTTAGAGGGAGAGCAAGAGAAAAAAAAAGATAGTCAAGTGGGCTTTGAGAGTTGGTCCTTCCTGCTCGTCATGCAGTGACTGCTGTGGCGTGAGAAATATCAAAGTGATGTCATGACATTCCGATATCCGATATCCGAACCACCCTCCACCCAGTCCATCATGCACGTCAAACGCGTCACGCTCACATCGAAAAAGAACTGGTGGATGGGTCCGTCGCTCTTCCCTTTGACTCTTTCAAACTCACCCAACCTCTCCAGTCGAACTTGACCAGGAAACAACCGCCTTGAATTCATCTGCCAGCTCTTTCCCCTCCTCCGAAGAGACAACCGTCGCCCCAGATGACGGCCATTACCATCACCAGCTTCACGAATCAGACAAGCGTACAAAATCCCCAAATCCATCCATACCCGTGTACAAACCACCCCGTCACCCGACTTCCATCTTCTCCTTCCCAACTCCTTCCGCCTACTCCGCGCCTCCAAATCCCATCGCAAACCTTGTCCCCTGTGCACAGGGTTCCGCCTCCGTCCTCTTCAAGTGCGTCGTAAAGAAACCAGACATCATCCAGCTCGAGATAAACGGAGAGATAGAGTCAAATGCCCAGGACGTCACCACCCAATTCCTCGCAGAGTTGCGCGTATACACAACCGTCTCTCGCCACCGCAATATCGCCGCTTTCCTTGGTTGCCTCGAGAACGTCGGCATGGTCCTCGAGTACGTCGATGGCCGCACTCTCTACGATGTCATTCGCCAACGTCCTCCTCTCGCCCGAGCAAAGAAGATCGACTTCCATAACCAGCTCCTAGACGGCCTCACCCATCTCCATACCTTTCGCTTAAGCCATGGTGATCTCTCCCTTCTCAACATACAAGTCACCCGTTCTTCTGATACGATAAAGCTCCTTGATTTCGGGCGCTCCGTCTCTACCGATTCAATATTCCTCCCGCCATCCGACGAACCTGCAGATCCCCTGCAACACCTCACTCACAAACATATCAATTCAAAGGCACATCCAAGGATGGTCGAGCAAATTCACCCTGGCACTCGCCCATTCGCTGCTCCAGAGGTATTGCGCGGCGAGTGCCAAGATCCGCTCCTCGCGGATGCATACAGCTTTGGCATGATCCTTGTTGCCATCGATAGGTGCGAGGTCGTAGATCTCAAGCCGTGGGAGCAACGCAAGGACGTCGTGCCCGACAGTCTCTTCACTGGTTGCGAGATCTTCGAGGCGCGTGCAAGAGAGTACCTGAGGAAGCTCGACACGAGAAAAGGATTAATGAAAGAAGACATAATACCGACAGAGATTTAAACTTTTTATAGTAAGCTACATACCTCGACCCTTGCGTTCACTTTGATCCCCTGACTGGAAACGTTCTTCGCAATGGATATCCAGATCACACAACAAGACTACCACATACCCTCTTATGGTTGCCTGGGCCACAGAGCCCAGTTGTATTCACCCTTACTACCGCCCGCAACAACGGACTTGCCAACCGTATCACTCGCCATGCAATCGATCTTTGTCAAGTGTATTATTATATGTTTTGACCTACCATGATACCAATTGATATTTGTACTACTTTTTGAATTTGAGTCTGCATTGGGAGTAGTTGACCTTTTCAAGCCATGCATTGCTGAGTCAGCACGCTACCCTCTGGCTGCTGACTTTGACAATTACTGGCACCTTGCATACTCTGACCATGGCCACCGTTCATCCCTCGCGCATGGGCCTAGTCCCACGAGATCCAAAGGACGTCTATCCAGACCCCCGTCGTGGAAGGTCGCCCTCGCCGTCCTACAGGTACGACAGAGACCGCAGGGAGAGGGATAGAGAAAGCGGCAACGACAGCGAGAGAGGGAGAGGAGGAGAGAGAGAGAGAGAGCGGCCTGATGATAGGCGCGGACAGAGAAGAGACCGCGGCGACGACCGGACTTCACCCCGACGGAGGAACAGTGGGCGGCGGGTGGACGACAGAGACCGAAGCAGATACCGAGAGCGGGACAGGGACAGGGACAGAAGCAGGAGTCGAAGACGAGCCTCACCAGAATACGAAGACTACAAGCGCCCCGCATCACCTGGTCCGGGAACGCCCAATATGTATCCCAATCGCCAGCCGCGAGACGGAGCGTACGAGCGGCGCGGTGGCTATGTGGGCGGCGGCAGCGAGTATTTGGAAACGTGCGACTTTTTCCTCTCTTGCCTGAGCGAATTTGTGTTGAAATACGTTTCTCAGCCGGAGGGCGCAACGGGAAGGTTCTACGCTCAGCGTATGGCCGCCTTCGCCGAAAGTGCCTGCACGCGCACTGTATGTGAAAACTATTTCACACCTTTCATATTCCCTCCTATGACCTACTTTCTCGTAGATCACCCGAGCGTGGTTCCTCTCGCAGAAAATCCAAGCGGGACCGTTCAGAGACTCCTACGGTGTCCTCGGACTCGGAATCAGAACGCCGTCGCCGTAAACGCAAAGAGCGTAAACGCGCCAGGAAAGAAAGGGAGAGAAAAGAACGCAAAGAGTACGATAGCGAAGAAGATGAGCGCTCTAGAGAACGAGGCCGTGAGCGGAGGAGCAAGAGTAAAAGCCGTCCACAAAGCCCAAGCCCGAGTCCCGCGCCCTCCTCTTCTCGTATGTCTGAGGACGAGGGAGAATGGGTCGAAAAGCCTACGATCTCGGCACCGTTTGTCGCGACGTCTCAGAGCAACAGCTCAATGCCACCACCAACTATTACACCGTCACACAGCAAGAGGCAGGTAGCTGAAGACGACGATTCGGACTCGGGCTCGGAGGTCGGCCCTCAGCCTTTAATGAAGGCGATTGCATCCAAGAAGGTAGACGAGCGCGCTTATGGTGGTGCGTTGCTACGCGGCGAAGGTAGCGCCATGGCCGCCTTCTTGCAAGACGATACACAGTCCCGTATCCCTCGTCGTGGTGAAATCGGTCTCGCGCCGGATGAGATAGCACAGTTCGAGGCTGTTGGGTATGTCATGAGTGGCAGCAGACACAAGCGCATGAACGCCGTCCGCATGAGGAAGGAAAACCAGGTCATCAGCGCGGAGGAGAAGAGGGGTATCCTCAAGTTACAGAGAGAAGAGAGAGAGAGGAGAGAGGCCATACTTAGGGAGGAATTCAGTGAATTCGTACAAGAGAAACTTAAAGGACCGGAGACGAAGCGAACAGCCACCTAATCATCTTACACTCATCACCATGCTGACATAGTATCAAGTTTGGGGTGTATTGGACATTCCATATGAAGGGTGGCTCCATGCTTTACAGGTATCAAATATCATATCTGTTTGGCCACCGCGAATGCATTGTGAGATCCACTGCACACCAAGTATGTAGAAGTGATAGTGTTTAGAGTTCGTCGCGCTTGCCGGGTTGTATGCCCTTGAGTTCTGTCGTGAATACCAGAGCAGCATTTGGGGGGATAGCGCCACCAGCGCCACGGCTCCCTACAGACCATACACTGTGAGAAAGAGTGATGATGAATGACGGTAGACGAACCGTAACCCAGGCTAGAAGGGATAGTCAATGTGCGCTTCTCTCCGACACAGGCACCCAGAAGACCATCGTCCCAACCACGAATCACTTGACCAACCCCGACTAAGAGTAACATGGTCAGCGCTGTAAGCGCGTGAGAGGATAGTCTGGAGAGGACACACGTTTGAAAGAGAAAGGCTTGCCCCGGTCAAGACTACGGCACCCGAGTCATCACTGTGCGTTCAGGTTTAATAATTATAACCTACCTAGAGTCAAACTTGGTTCCATCATCAAACAGAGTACCAGTCTGAAATGGACGATAAGTGACAGCCATAAATCAAACGTCGCCAACTCACATAGTGAACGGAAATGGTGTCTCCCTTGGCCGCCTTCTCGGGGCATTCCTCGGGCATGAAAGTGGTCTCGATCTGGAGCTCAGTCGGCGGCTGAGCTGCAAAGACGCAAACTACCACCGCCAACAACGAGAACCAGACTTTCAACAACTGCATGGTTAGTAGTTACTGAAGACCGTGTGTGTGTTTTAACTTTTCAGTGTTCACGCAAGGCACAACGAAGCACGTGATAAATACTCAAGGTGCTTACTAATCCTATCGTGGAATGCCGCTGAGTCAGCAACTGTATAGCCAGAGTCCACCTGTAACCTTAATATCCATATTGCACTCATCGTAATCTACGTTGACCCCGAAGCACAAAATGGTGAGCAAACACAACATTGTTTAATGTTCTTTTCTTATCGCGTCGTTAGCCCTCACAAAAAACCTTCCGCACGAAACGGATCCTCGCCAAAGCCTCTCGCCAGAACCGGTGAGCAAGTTGAAGAGACGATGGAGGTGTAACTCAGTTGGTTATTCTAGGCCGATTCCCCAGTGGTTCCGTCTGAAGACGGATACCAAAATTCAAGTACGCATTGCTGATAGTATGGCGCTACGTTCTCGGAATACTGACGATGTCCCTCGACCCACAGTATAACGCCAAACGCCGTCACTGGCGACGCACCAAACTCAACATTTAGGCGTTTTATTTATTCGATGTTTGTCCGTGAGGGGGACGGCAAGGGGACAGGCAGATGAGATTGTCGACACACCCGCACTACGACCATGTACCACTCGCAAATCCAATCATGACACCTCTCTGCTTATGGATACCCGGATCCGGATAGGTAGGATTCGAATATCGAGCATTGGTGACCCTAGTGGGTGCCCAGAGTAGTGAGGTCTGTATGCGTCTGTCAATGCACCGAGCCGACTGTGACCCTTAGGTGTGGACATGGGTCTGCTGGTGCTGGGTGTCGGAGCAGACAACACCTTTGAGCCACCCCCCGGCACGGCGCACGTATCCAGCACTACGGTGATTCTTGTTGAGAGACTTGCACACTTGGGAGGTCACCAAGACTTCGTCTTTCGACTTGCACCGAGTCCAACCCCCGGCTTGTAATGTTCTGAACCATTTGGCTGAAAGGCATCACTACAGAGTGGGCCGTGGCTAGCACTATTTTATTGTGTGTAATACTTGATGCAAATTTACCATTTCCTGTGAGCGAGTTGTGCCGAGACCGATGGGCAATAGGTTGGTGGCGAATCGGAACTTAAGAGGG